>JAAGKR010000710.1:52319-87389 GCA_011419295.1 Clarias macrocephalus
GGGTGTCCACTATTCCCAATGAACATGTCTGCTCATAAACACCCCCGGGGGGAGATGTTTTACAGGCCTCCTTTATACAAACACTGTCTGAGGAGTCATGTCAAAAATCTGGACAAGTCCTTGTTATATGCACTGCTGGTTTAGTAGGATCATTAAGTTGCGTAGGTGTATGGCCATGACTCAGATATTTGTTTAAGCAGAAATTTAGAGCAATGCTTTATACTTTATATAGAAATAAGGGGGGGGGGGGGCATGCACTATATACTAATAAGGTTATCTTTAATGGGGATATGGGGGATTCCTCAAACTGGCAGTGACCCGAGTGAAAAGCAATAACAATAAAAATAATAATAATAATCTTAAAGAAAGACATGATGCAGGGTATTTAACAATCACAAGACTTTATGTTGTTGTCAGTGCATCACTGTTTAATTCATGCACAAGCCATCTAGCTCATTAAATGGCACTGCACTTCAGCTGAGATTCATGACCACGGGGAAATCCGCATCGCAGGACTAATCTATTTGGTGCATATACTACATAATACTGTACTGTATATGGCACTAAAAATACACATGGTACACTGCTTTGCACTGCTGTAAGGAGGTCATAGCAAAGCTTAGGCAGAAAGACAGAAATAGATGAGGACCCATGCAACATGGCACGCGCTGAGAACCCTGGAGCTCATTTCATAAGAAGCACGATTAAAGACAACAAGGACAACTAGATTAGGTTCAGATTTTAAAAGGCTTACCTTCATCTTCGAGATCGAGTTTCTCCAGCATGCCTTCAGACAAACCGCGAACCTGTGGACGAGAAAACAAGCAGGACCGAGTGAAGAAACGGCTTCAGTGCACGCGCCGCGCCTGTCACTCGCCTCGTCACCGGCGAGAAACGAAAGCGCACAAAAGAAACGAGCAAAACAGCCGGTTATTTTTGCATTTTTTTTAAATCACGCGATCGATTCGTTAAGTTCCGTGTAGAGCGAGCGTTCGCCTTGTCCAAGACGAGACTCGTTCTGCTCGTGCACTCGTGCGGTCCGAGAGAATTATGATCACAGACTCCCCCTCTATCCGGATAACAATGGACCGTTCCAGGCTGCCGCTATGCTCGGAATGAACCATTACTCGTGTGCGTGGGGGGGATCCCAATTTTCTCGGTTTCTCATCCAGCAAGTGAGCTGTTACAAGCCGAGTCGTCATAATAGACTGATATAAATCTGTCAGAAATACTTATTTTAGTCAAAAAGTTGCCAATATCGCGTCCAGAAATTCATAGGTGGATGCAAATAGGTTTTAGTTACCATAAACTAAGCAGTTATTTGAACACTATAATCCACTGCGTATATATTATACAGTACATTGACCAGCCAGAACATTAAAACCACTGGTTTAAAATGATTAAGATTCAACTGTTTGTCACATGTACACTCACTCACTCATTGCCTATACCCCATTATCCTATACACAGGGTCACTATCCCCGGAGACTCAGTGGAGTGCCAATCCATCACAGGTCACACACACACACACACACACACACACACACACACACACGTACACTCATTCACACACTATGGGCAATTTAGGAACGCCACTTAGTTCTAATCTGCATGTCTTTAAACTGTGAGAGGACCAGAGCACCCAGAGAAATCCCACCAAGCACGTGTGAACATGCAAACTTTATGCACACAGACCCGAGGCGGGAATCAAACCCTCAACCCTTGAGGTGCAAGGCGACACTAAGCCACCTATGCACCTTACAGCATGTGAAAAGATTTTTTTCACATATCGCATTCATCAGAGTTCAGGGTCAGCCAGAAAACCGCACCACTTGGGCAGATAAGGTTAGGGGTCTTGCTTAAGTGCTCAACATTGGCAACTTGGCAGTACTGGCGTTTGAACCCATGACCTGTAATCCAAAGCCTTAATTGTTTCCTTTGTGTGGCCAAAACTGACACAAAGCTCTTGATTCGCATACTCCATAAAACTTCTGAAGATGTGCTGTGGTACTGCAGATCCTTTAAATCTTGCAAGTTGCCTCCATGGATCACAACTCGAATTCTGTTCTTCAAACTTTTTTGCAGTGTGGCAGAGCAATGCGGCATTACTCAGCTGAAGGTGTCCACTGCCATTAAGAATAAGGAAGTGGTCGGCAACAATGTTTAGGTAGGTGGTACGTGTCAAAGTAACATCCGTATGAATGCCAGGACAGAAGGTTTCCCAGAAGAACATTGCCCAAGGCATCACACTGCTTCTTAATGGCTTGCCTTCTTCAGCAAGCTGTGATGCACTGTGTGATCTGACACATTTCTTTCATACATGGCATTAACATTCTCAGCAATTTGAGCACAGAAGTGCTAGATGGTAGGTTGTTCTTCCTTGTACAATTTTTGATATGTCCTAACCACTGCATACCAGGAGCATGCCACATGACTTGTTGTTTTGGAGATTCTCTGACTCAGTTGTCTATCCATGTCAAGTCCCTACATTCTTTGCCCTTTATGCTTCAAACACATTGACTTCAGGAAACGTACTGTTCTTTTGCAGCCTAATACAGTATATCCCACCCTTTTGCAGGTTCCCTTGTAATGAGAGAATCACTGTTATTCACTTGACCTATCAGTGGTTTTAATGTTATGGCTGATCAGTGTAGATAAAATGATGAAGTAATTATCTCTGGCGTGTCCAATCCAAAATATCTTTTGTAAGTACAATATGACCTAAAATGATTAAAAAAAAACAGTAAATAAAGGTGCAGTTTGTAATGTATAAATGTGTTTCTGGACCTAACCTGGTGAAAACTCCAGGTAGAGATATATTCTGTCTATCCTGTAGCCTCCTTACTATTTAAATAAATTACTCAATAAATGTTTTGTAATCGCTCTACTGTTGTACTATTTTCTTAACAATTTCATCCACAGATCTGTTTCAGTAACCCATAGCTGGTCAGACGTAGATGCATTATTTTCTGTGTGGTACAATTCGGTGCAAACTCAATTCGTTTATATAGTGTGTGTAGACTGTGTGTTCTGTAATGAAGAGACAGACTCTGTATTACTCAAGTTGCTAAAAAGAGAACATGAAAGAGTCCTGGAAAGTTATGCTCAAGTGTAAGCAAGCCTATTTTTACTTCAAATGAACTCTACTTGAAGCTAAAAAGTAGGTTAGTATAAAAAAAAATACTTCAGTATTATCCTGTATTAAGATTTATGACATTATTTTTAATAAGCTGGAATGACAGGGTCATTCCTGTGCCTCTCATAAAGGAGTAATTATAGTTTTACAAGTACAGAACAAACCTACTATAAATTGTTATATAAAAGTACAAGGAAAGAAACTCTAAGACCTTGTCCTGCAATTCTGGGTGGAATGACTAAGGAGGTGGCTAAAGCTGGTGACAGGGCATGGAAGGTAGAAATATATGGGCATATAAGTCTTGAGCCACCCTCATGTCTTTATAACTTGCTTCCAAAGGGCCAGACTTTTATATTTTTAATATATTCTTAAGAAATAGTTCTAAGGGCATATATACCAAGCCACCATGCACAGTATACACACACACACACACACACACACACACACACACACACACACACACACACACACACACACACAGTACATATACAGCACATACTGTATACACACACGTATATATGTATACATATACAGTATATGTGTTACATATTCATTAATTTTATTCCAGAATTCTCTTAGTGCTAAAAACAAACGGTCAGTTTCTTAGTCATTAGGACAGAGGCGTTGCTGCTTTCCGGGTTCTCTGTAAAATGATAAGTTGCTTTTTTTAAAAGAGAGAGAGAACACTATTTATCGCAGCTGTAAAAGTAAGTGAGAACAGGAAGTAAGTCGTCTCTCCTCTCACATTAAATGGTGTCAGAATGTGTGAAACCCACAATTTTAACATGGGTGTTTAAAATTTTTATATCTTTATTAAATAAGCAATACAAGTGATATAGTGATATTTGAAATTAAATGGATTTAGAAAAAAGGTTTTTAATATGAACATTTTCATTGTTGGCAAATTGTCAACTGTAAGCTGATATATACATAAAATCACTTGGAGATATGCTGATATAGGAAAAGAATCATGGCCTCATACCACACAATTGTTGATTATTTTTGACTAACAACACACCTGGACATTAGATTTTAATATTTTAATATTAATCAATGAATTTCAAGGAAAATGCTATGCTTTAGTGGCTAGCACTGTCGCCTTAAGAGTCTCGTGTGCATGGAAATTGCAATGCAGAAAAATTCTAACGTTTTTATTGCAACAAAAATTTTTTAGCTCATGTACTTCAACATGCTTTTTTGCTTAGGGGTATTTTGGCACTGTTATACTTCCATAAGTTTGCATGTTCTCTCAGTGCCTCCAGGTGCCCCGGTTTCCTCCTATGGTCCAAAGACATGCACAGTAGCTAAATCGCCTTTCCAAATCGCCTGTAGTGAGTGACTGGGTGTGTGAATGTGCATGTGTGCTCCATCCAGGGTGCAACTCGCCTACACAGTATATGTGATGTTATATTTAAATCTGACCCAGAGCTACATTATGTTAGCCAAGCAGATGACATCTCCTGAGAGCATGAGAGCAGACCTGACACCCTGCTTAAATTATCCAGCAGGTGGAATAAACACCTGCATCCCACATGGTGTCCTCTGTATTGATTTTGGCTCGAGAATGTGATAAACGATCAAAGGCCTGAGCCTTAAGAAACACGCTGGATCCACCAGCAGTGCTAAGGTGTAGCCAGATACGACACTGCAGCTATTTCAATACGGATTTCTTTTGATACTCAAAAGCAAAACAAAATACCCTACACCTTGTTAGCATTTTATAGTGACTGTAGAGTTAACATAGCAGAGTTTGTTAAAGGGGCGTGACAGCATAGAAGCATGGGTGGATAAATGTTTTGGCTATTTATATGAAGACACATGGTGCTCTTTCAATTATCTTAATTAATAAACTACTAAAGAGATAGAAATAATAGTCGTTTTTTTTTTCATACTGTCCTGTGCTTTTATCGATCATTTCTTTACATTATTAGCAATTCAAACTCATACTCATTGATGCAATGACCCTCCATTTTAACATTCTGTTCATGTAACCACCATCTCTAAATGACAAGCAAAGACAAACAGCAAGAACAGTTTGCATTAAAACATGCCGTGCTGATCTGCGGTGTGTCTTCTTAAGTTACCCCAGCACTGCATGATGAAAGATGCTCGTCATTAGAGTCTCATTTCCTGTTATTTGAGGTCATCTCTTATCTCTTACTTTCTGTAAACTTTTTTTTTACAGAAATATGCAGATTAACCACAGGGGACTCACCATGCTTGAGGTAGCGATGGGCGCCGAGGAAGCGGTGGGAGGTGGCTTGGTTGAGGGGATGCTGAACAGCTGGCCCGTGTCCGGGGGAGACGACATCGAGCGTGATCGTTCCTCTTGACGCATGGAGAGGTTGGGGTTTTCTTCCAGAGGAAATGGTGGCAAGGGTTTGGTCAGTGGTGTAGGAGTGGTGGGCGGAGAGGAGATCCCAGATGCTGGAGGGGGGAAAAAAGACAGACAATATTGGTTTTTGTTTAAAATCTAATTTTATAGTCTGTATTTACCTTAGCTTTAGACTTACTGATCATTTTAAAAAATGCACAATACATAATATATTATGCAATATATTCATTGATCTGATTAACTATCCTAGGCCCAAATAGAGCAAAACTACAGTATATAACCTGGTTTTTCTGTGCTTTTTGTGTGTCTTTTGCTATTTCTGTTATACACTGCTTGGCAGTGAAAACATTAAAATGACTGGAATTGGATTGAGTCCAACACATGTCATGAACCATCAACTTTGCAAATAAACATGGTCAAGGCTTACTTAAATGCTTGGTGAATATTCATCATCATCATCAAAAGAAAGAAAAAAAAAGATCACGGCTATATTTAATAGTGAAAGCAAGAGCATTTCCATATGCGCAACATACAAGAACACACAGAATTAGAACTAAATGGCTGTGAGGTCATAAGAAAACCACAGACAGTGTATATAACCAGTAGAACACTGCATACCCAAATATACTAGCAAGTGTGATCGAACAGAAGCAGACTGGAGGTTACATGGTCTATTAAATTACCTAGGAGTAACAGCAATCACAACTGAATCTAATAAATGACCTTATTTCAGGTTAACTTAAGTGTGTATTTAGAATTTTTATGTGATTAATGTTTAATCCGGGTGCCACGGAGCCGTAGTGGTTTACATTGTGGCCTCCACCTGTCTTGGGCCTGTGTGCATGCATTGGTGAGTTTCCTCCATGTACTCTGGTTTCCTCCCTCTGTCCAAAGACATGCCGGTTCTGCCAGTTGGTGTTTCCGAATCCCATGTGAGAGAGTTTGTGTGCTTGTGTGCCCTGCAATGGATTGGCACCCCATCCAGGGTATACCCCGCCTCGTGCCCCAAGTCACATGGGAGAGACTCCATGTGTGAGTGAGGGAGTGAGTAATGTTTAATCTAGTGTAAAGTATTAATCACTTTAACATTTGTATATATATTTTTTTATTCAGGCTTAGGGTATATTTTTCCTTATTCAGGTCAGGAGATAGTTAGGACAAATTCCGATTGCACCTTTGGGACGATGCTCTTCATGTCTTGGTTTTAAAAAATGTGGCAGCTTTATATGTCAAAAAAAAACCCTGAATTTTAAAAAAGATTATACAAATGCAAAGTGATTGTTTAATATTTGAAACTACAGTAGATTAAACATTACTCACTCCCTCACTCATTCTCTATAACACTTATCCTGGAGCTTCTGCCAGGGAGCTTGGGGCACGAGACGGGGTATGCCCTGGAAGGGGTGCCAATACTTAAAATTTATGATTAGTGCATCTTTTTCATCATCTTAAATTACATTTGCACCAAAATTAGAACATGGACCGTATATTAATTACTAAAAAATGAACTGATGGGAATAATACTTGGTCTATGAATAGATATTACCAGCATGCACCTACAGTAATGACATGTTCAATGACATGGAGTTTGGTGCTCCATCAATGGGAAAAATACAGTATTATTGTCCACACTTACTAATAACTGGTTTATGCTTACAAAATACATTTGTGCTAAAGTGGCAAAATTAGTAAACTATACATTCCATAATCACAAAGTATGACCTTTAGTTACTAGACAGACAGACAGACAGACAGACAGATAGATATACGTATGACCTCTCTGTCTAAAGCTTCTGCAACCCGACATTGCAGTTTCACTGTGTATGTTGAAAGGTTGCCCATATACTCTTCAGTGACATCTCCTTCCTGATCTCACCGTATGTTGAAGCCATGCCAGGAAAGTGGCCTGGGAAGCATGCCTCCCTGATTAACAGCTCCGTTACAGGCACAAAGCCGAGAGCATGTGCAGCTTGCCGCCGTTATCTTGCTTATTTTACACGTCACTGAATCCCAAGGCCAGCAGGATTCACACTGCGTTTCCCTACACCCACTAATAAAGTAAGCTTAAAGGAGAATGAAGAGGAGGAGGAGGAGGAGGACATAACTTTTCACATAACCGTCTATTTCGCCAGGCCCACATAATGGTGTAGAAGATAATTAAAGAAGAACGCGATCAAAAGGTGAGACTGAGAGATTACTGAATTCTGTGGTAGATTCCTAAATGTGATGCCCAAAAGATAAAGATTAGCCATAACATAAAAAAAAAAACCTTTGAGTAATGTTGTAACTTACCACATGATTGTTCTCGGTCGAACAACAACGATCAACTGTTCCCAAATTTCCCCTCAGAGATCAGTGTACACAGAGTACATTTTATATGTCTATTAAAATCCATGAAGCCCTAAAGGCTTCACCATAATTGGATCTTGTGATTGCTTTGGCTTTGTCGTGCTTGAACGTGATGCCTACTGGTCGTGGCCCTTCTTTTCCTGTGGTCAGATCCAATACCAGAGAGATTCTCCCTCTCATCTCCGAGTACCTTTATTTGCTGAACAACACTCAGGTTTCCACTTGGAGTACACGTAGATGCTCTGGGGAGTGTAAAACATGGCTTCATCTGCATCGTGAAAGACTTCCTGACAGCTCAAATGTGCTCAAATGTGCTGCATGGCCAGGTTCTGGCTAAATCACCATCGGAGACTGAATCAATTTAGAGGTACTGTAAGAATAGACTTGTCTGATCACTAAAGGCCCAAATACAGTGTCTGAGGTTGCCGACATCTTAGGAATAAAGACTTTAACAAGAGCCACGGCTTCTCCACGGATACCAAACAAAGCAATTATTTTTCTTTTAGACCTGCCTTTCATCAGCCAAGGAAACATCTGAGAAACTGTGAGAGCTGAAAAGAGCAAGGATGATGTCATCTGGACGACTGCCTACCCCCTAACTCTCTTCCTCTCTCTACACACATTCCAACCATGCTGTCATTCACAGCACTCATTAGCATCTCTTTCACAAATGAGGTCTAGTATCTCCAAAACACCGCACATCCTGGCACAAGAAGATGAAAAGGAATAATGTGTCGCACTGATGTTCATCACAACAGAGCGGTCTAGCGAAACCCTGCCGCGGTGATATTTTTACCTGCTCGAAATGTGATCACTCACGGTAATGGCAGTCTCTGCTGACCTATTTAGCTGATATGGAAGTGGATGAAACACCATGATGGTGCTGAGTTGAAGCTGGAATGGCACTAAGGATGATTTCTTATCTGATACAGTGATCAAATCAAAGTGACAGAACGTAAGTCACATTAAATATGAGGTGAGAGAAATGTATTTTCTCTGTGTCACTTCGGAGTGAACTCAAACATCAACCTGATTGTGAATCAGCCCTCGTTCATGAAATCTGATGCTTAAATTCATGGATTTATATTTATATTCATGGATATATACATTTATATTTAAGTATAAATGTATGGCAACTAAACCGAAGGGAAAATGTCCTCAGCATGCAAATAACAGCACGCAAACCGCACTCCGTTCAAGGCTTCCGTCTCCACAGTCACTGCTGTGCAGGTGTGAACGTGTTACATCAATTCATCTGTAACTGCGGTGCGAGCAAAAAACGATGCCTCACTTGTGATTTGCACAAAAGAAGAGCAGCATACAGTGATTTCCTTTACTGCTATTCAAGGGCATTGTGATCTTGCTTGTATGGCCACAAACTTAAAGCATCCTCGTGGCTCGCAGCTCAGCCCAAAACGTTTTCAATGAGGGAATACAAAATCTTGTTGACAGATGAACAAAGTGAATTGAAAAGCAAAGATTGATTCAGGTGGCACAGTGGTTTAGTAGTGATTAGCACTGTCACCTTGCACCTCCGGGGTCCGGGTTCGATTTCCGCCCTCGGGGTCCGTGTGCATGGAGATCGCATGTTCTCCCTGTGCTTGGTGGGTTTTCTCGGAGCACTCCGGTTTCCTCCCACAATCCAAAGCCAACATGTAGATTAGGCTAATTAGGCTAGTTCCCCATTTGCCTGTAATGTATGAATAAGTGTGTGTGTGTGTGTGTGTGTGTGTGTGTGTGTGTGTGTGTGTGTGTGTGTGTGTGTGTGTGTGTGTCTGTCTGTGTGTCTGTGTGTGTGTCTGTCTGTGTGTCTGTCTGTGTGTCTGTCTGTGTGTCTGTCTGTGTGTCTGTCTGTGTGTCTGTCTGTGTGTCTGTCTGTGTGTCTGTGTGTGTGTGTGTGTGTGTGTCCTGCGATGGATTGGCATGCAATCTGGGGGGTGTACCCTGCCTTGTGCCCAAAGTCTCCTGGGATAGGCCCCCTGAGACCCTGTATACAGGATAAAGCTGTACAGGCGATGAGTGAGTGAGTAAGAGTGAAATGATTCAAATACTGTAAATTATTTGCCTTTTCTAAAAGAGTGCAGATCATTTTTGACTCACCTTCAAACATTTGTACATAATTTCAGTGTGCAAGAGCAGATTTTTAGTCCTTACAGTGTGGCATACTGTATATAATAAGTGATACTTAACGTCTCTACTTAACCTACTACAATTTTTTTTTTTTTAATCTTGTTTAACAAAGAAAAATTTATTAGTATAATAGTGTACATGGTGATGCACGTTCTGTAAGGAGACACTTGATTTACATTTTCAATGTCAGTACGTGTAAATGTAAATGCCAGCAACTCTTCCAACCGTGCGAAGGTCTTTCGGACAGATGACATTGTGCTCTCCGGTTTCTCAGGGATATGACAAGCTGTGCTTCTAATTAACTTCAAAAAAAAAAAAAAGAGGGGAAAAAAAGAAATGCTAGTGAGGGAATAACTGTTTACGTCTCCTAAAACTAAACTAACAATTAAATGTAGCAATTGACAATTCAAAGTAAAAAGTGCATCATGCTTTTATTTATGACTAAATTTAAATCCTAATTATTGGAGGAATAAAACACTTGAGTATGTGCTCTCAAATTCGTATCAGTAATCGCATCACACCACCCCATGACTCATTATTTTGCTATGATTTTTATTCCTTACTTAATTATATTATTCATTGAATCATTCATGAATCACTGCCATTGTCTTCTTGTTCCGGTGATTCAGGAATGGAACACTGTACTGTATCTAGAACAGAACGGTTAGGATTGGTAATATTTGGATTGCTTGGTGTAACTGCGATTATATAGTATAGCCTCTGCTATACTATATAAACCTGACTTAAGAAAGGTGAGATAATTTTAAGTGTTACACAGATCACACGAATGATTCTTTTTAGTACATACTGAAAAAATATACACAAGGCGTGCTTAAGTCAAGCCAGGATTTGTGATCATATTTCTCGTGAATGACGGCGTTAAACTGATTGACATTTGCAGAAACCTTCAAGTGCAATACGATGATGAGACTCTTAACCATAGTAGAATATTTAAATGGTGCAAACATTTGAAACAAGGCCGTATGTCCGCCAAGGACGATCCCAGTTAAGGAGGCTTGGTTAATGTTAATTACACTTTATTGCCACATTCTCCATACAGTCCTGACCTCGATCCAAGCCGTTTCCACATGTGTGAGCCAATAAAGGATATCTTGGGGTGCTAGCATGGAGGTGAAATACTGGGATAAGTGCTTCAATGTATGCAGGGGATTATACAGAGAGATAAACGTAGTTTTTACTCTCGGAACTGTATTCTGATGCATTAATTCACAAATACTTTGATTATCCCTATGATTATATACAAGGTAAATGTATCTTCAAAATGTAATGGTGGTAGAGCTATTAAAAATAATAAATAAATAAATAAACTTTGACAGAAACAAAATTGTACAAAATTGATTGATTGTCCATATAAGTTCATTAAGGGTCGCAAGAAGCCAATCCCAGAATCTGCAGAATCAAAAGTCCCAGTTTGACCTGAACGCCCCTTGTAATACAAATAAATGTTAAGTCACATAAGCTTTCATCATTTTTTCTAAACATCATAAATGCTACTGATGATCACCTTCAAATGTAGCCCTCAGTTTTATAGATCTCTATCAATTACACCTAGCAATCCAAATATTACTAATCTAATGTCTAGATACTGTACAGTACAGTGTTCCATTCCTGAAGCACAGGAACAAGAAGACAATTATAGCTCACTGTACTTCATCGCACGCAGCCGTCTGCCTGGCTTGGTAATAGGAACTTGCTCAAACTCAAGTTTAGCTAAGTTTGACAAAGGGCAGACAGGTGTGCCAATGTGTCCACTCTCTAGAGCCTAATTATGGAGCAGATGGGTGTCCCTGACTGTAGCTTCTGTCTCATGAAACCTGCAGGGAAATGACAGCCAGAACAGATACACACAGAGGGTAGAACACAATGGCCTGCTTCAAATGACCTTTACCTTTTCACCGCTCTCTCAGCTATAATGTGTGCGTATCTGTGGACACGAAATGAAAAGCAAAGAGCTGTCCTTGTATTTGCATTAATTGACAAATACTTTGCTTATCCCTATGATTATATACAAGGTAAATTTTCCTTCAAAATGTAATGGTGGTAGAGCTATTAAAAATAACAAATAAATAAATAACAAAATTGTACCATGAGTGATTGTCCATATAAGTTCATTAAGGGTCGCAAGAAGCCAATCTCAGGAATCTTAGCCACCGTGTCAGCTTAGTACAAACAAATTAAGAACTATTTTATTATTTTAGCTTTTCTCTCTTGAATAACATTAATTATCAAATACATCAGGATCATGGGAACCCAAGTCTCATCTATGCCCGCAAGGACCTGCCTGGTCCGATTCCATAGAAATACCAGTGTACTACCTAAAACAGTCAATGCTGGCCATGAGAGAAAGGTATCAGAATACTCAGTGCATCACCGCCTGCTGCATATGGGGTCCAGCAGTTTTGACCTGGCCTCGAAAATCCCCCCCCCCATCCCAATTCGATCGAGCATCCATGTGTTGCACAGATCAAACAAGCCCTACAGCCCACTGCATACAGTAAAACAGAGCCCCTGCTAACATCCCGGTGACAGACCCCACAGCTCGTCCCCAAAGGTCTTATAGAGCCACGTCCCGAAGGGCCAGAGCCCCTTGGAGGTACAAGGGGGACCTAAAACCTAGGTGGTTTTAATGCTAATGATTTTAATTTAATGATTGCTGATTGATGTAAGTTAAATTGATACTAAAATTACAACAGCTTCAGTCTAGGAAGGGTCCAAATATATATAAATATAATATATATATATATATATATATGGAAAATCTGTTTTGGCCATAGTTTTGCACCTAAACTTTGATCACAGGGCACTTTGGCTTAGTGATTAGCACTGTCATCTTAATCATTTTAATGCCCATTCTTTTAAAATAGGCTATGATGGAGGCACTGATATGGATGCCTCATCTACTAACAAGTCCTTTCTTTAACTAATTAGTATGCCTCAAATACCTTTAAAATATTTTACCTTGCTGTGACTTTGTAACCCTACCCTAACCCTAAAATTTTCCACCACAATGGTTTATATGAGGACACTTCAAGTGTTTTAGTGAGCTGCGATCATGATTTTTTTTCTTTTCTACTACATTTCTTCCATGAAGCTGAGAGTTCAGCACTAACCCAGTTATGGTCCTGTTAGCTTTATCGCTTTAGTTGTTTTCTTTGCTTGATGCAGGCCATTCTGAAATGGTGACTTTTTGGACCACGCAGTACATGATCATGTCTTTAGATCATAGACTCATTAACGGTCATCACAGTCTGTGCCTCCAAGCGATTTTGGCAGTTCCCAGCTGTGTTCTTGACAGTCTTGCTAACTATTTCTGACAAACACTTTTGCACTGACATCACTGCTTCTCTTAACAGAAATCGTTCCCCAGTAGGCGACATCTTCGCTACAGTTCAGTTTAAGGATATATTTAGAACTGTGTGAAGAATGTTACTTCCAGACCCGGATTGATTTTACTCTTTAGTCTGAAAAATGAGCCTTTAGTGCTCTGCAAAATGTAACTTCAGCATTCAGTTCAGTAAACGCATTGAGTGGTAATGGTGAAGGGCAAATTTATACTCATAGTCATCGTAATCAAAGTTCAGAAAACCCATTACATTGCCATTTTGGTCGTTCTGCAATAATGTGTATGAATTATTTTGCACTGCCAATTTTGTACTGCCAATTTTGTGCTTTCAGCAGCTGTCTTCATTAACTGTTGCCGCCGTTTGGAAGGGAAAACTGAGCCTTAAGACTGTCAGTAGATGGAGATGAATGCTGAGGAATTGGATGAACCTTTGTGCTGCAAATTAATCCTTATTGAAATGGGAGATAAGCAGTTTCATTTTGAACCAGGACCAAGCAATACATTTACATTACATTTAGGAATTTGGCAGATGGTCTTACCCAGAGCAACTTACAAAAGTGCTTTGAAGATTCCATCATTGGATAGATGCTTACAATGGTTTACTATGTCGCTAACAAAGTACCATCACTCAAACACTTTTGGGAACTCTAGACTCGGACAGCTAGAGGAAGTTCATTCCACCACCTACAGTAGGTGCCAGAACAGAAAGCAGTCTAGATGTATGTCTTCCTCGATCTCTGAGAGATGGTGGGACCAGCCAAGCATTCCTGGAGTATCGGAGGGAACGTGGTGCAATGCGTTCCGTAATATAACCAGCGATGGACAAGCGCCCCGTCCAGGGGGTACCCTGCCTTGTACCCTCGAGTCCCTTGGGACAGGCTGTGACCGAGAACGAGGGAGTGAGTAAGTGGCTCCAATGTCCATGAATCGTTTAGCACAAAGAAAGACCATGTTCATTAACAGCGTTGGGTGTAACGCGTTACAAAATGACTTTTTTTTATGTAACGAGTAATCTAATGCGTTCGGTCCGTCATTCAAGTAATCAGTTACTTAGTTACTTTTTCAAAAATGTAATCCGTTATTCAGACAATTTAGGTAATCCGTGAGCCAGACAGCAGTCATTTCCAATCCATTAGTGTGTGTGTGTGTGTGTGTGTGTGTGTGTGTGTGTGTGTGTGTGTGTGTGTGTGTGTGTGTGTGTGTGTGTGTGTGTGTATGTGTGTGAGAGGAAGTTGTCCTACTGTTATCAGAAAGTAACGCAGTAATGTAACGTCCCCCAACACTGTTCATTAACCTGAATATGCAGCAATGTTTAAATGAGTATTTCAGAAGCTGCTGATCTGGGATTTTCTGTAGAATAGATTCAATCCAAAAAAGAAGCGGTCGACAGCTCGGCAAGCAGAACTGCTTTCCAAAAGTGGCCACCAGATACGGATTGGAAAATTTAATTTGATATACAGTAGATATTAAAAATATAATGCCCGGCCAAATGTTGCACAGTCTAAGATTTCATTAAATCAGCTTAAGCTTTGATTACAGCTCACAATGTGGTGGCCAGTTCATGTGTGAAAATGATTCCTCATGCTCCCAGAAAAAAAGGGTCAGCCAACAGGAAACTTGTCCTTGCTCC
The DNA here is from genome assembly GCA_011419295.1 of Clarias macrocephalus. Lineage (NCBI taxonomy): Eukaryota > Metazoa > Chordata > Actinopteri > Siluriformes > Clariidae > Clarias > Clarias macrocephalus. Next base: position 67,264 of record JAAGKR010000710.1, read on the forward strand.
AAAGTTCTTTTTTTTTTCTGATTAGTTTCACTAATAGGTGGCACACAGCTGTTTAGTCCCAATGCTATGAGCTCATCACATTGTGTGCATATGGAAATGCTCTTACCTACTTTATTAAACATATCTATGATTTTTACTGAGTTTAACTTTTTTCCCATTTGCAATTTCACCAAGTGTTTAAGTGATCTCCACATTTTTTCCCCCTACATTTCTTCTACAAAGCATACACTTTATACAAGGTATGGACCCCGTTAGATCTCTGAAGGTGTGCTGTGGTATCTGGCACCAAGCCACAAAGCAGATCCTGTAAAGCAGTGGTGTCAAACTCCGTTCCTGAAGGGCCGCAGACCCGCAGGGTTTTGTTCCAACCCTCGAGGACCTGCAGAGTTTAGCTTCAACCATAATTAAAAACACCTGATCAACCTAATCAAATCAAATCATTATTTGAAAACTACATGGCATATATGTGGGAGCAGGGTTGGAACAAAACCCTGCGGGTCTGCGGCCCTTCAGGAATGGAGTTTGACACCACTGCTTTAAAGTCTTGTAAGTTGCTACAGTAGGTGGGGTCTCCATAGATGGGATTTGCACATCCCACAGATGCTTGGTCAGATTCAGATCTGGGGAAATTAGACGCCAAGTCAACACACTGAACTCTTTGTCATGTCCCTAAAACCACCTTGAACCATGTTCGCAGTGCATCTGTGTGCATTATCCTGCTGAAAGATTCGACTGCCATTAGGGTATCCTGTTGCCATGTAGGGATGCAAAAATGTTTAGGTAGGTGGTACATGTCAAAGTAAAATCCACATGACTGCCAGGACCCAAGGTTTCCCAGCAGCACATCGCTACTTTTCCATAATTTGGGACTTTCAAACCTACAGATCATAGTAGGTGGGCATGAAGAGCAGATCAGTTAAACTCACTGACAGACATATAGATGGATGAACCAATGGGGAAAAAATAGGTTGAGAATTGGCCTCGAGTTCCTGAACATGAATGTGTATGTGACATTGCTATAGAACAGGAAAGAAGCTATTGAAGAATAACTATTTCAGCCATTCGACCTCGACCCTGTTTAGATCAATTCCAAACTCTAATAAGTACATCTGCTGTTTAAAATGATAAGTTCATAGAAATTCCATTATTATTCTTATATCCTTCCCAAAGCCTGAGCTATTTTACTCAGCTTCCTACCAGAATATGACAATCCTTACTTGCAATCTTTGCTGATATAATGGGACAGCTGTGTGAGATAATAATTTAGTTATTCGTTTAATGGATCCTGACATACCAGACGTGCCACCAAGGGCGAGAGATATCCTAGAGCTGTCGTTTGCTCTACCTCTTGACTTTTCAAATGCTTCAATCAGTGCCATCCAACGGATTGAATTCCAGCTTGCTGGCTTCTTAATTTAGCTCCTGCCTCTGCCACCTATTCCAGTGGATAAGATAAGCTCTACAAGCACAATCCTTTATCTCTGCTTCTCTTTTTTTGTCCTTTCAAGGCAAAGTCTCTTAGGCAGAGTGAACTGTATAGCACAGAAGACAAACAGACAATGTGTGTAGGTCGCCAATACAATCAGTTCAGACGTGCTTTTCTAAGATCAGACGTTAGTCTAAGACTCACAAGTCTCATAATCTTTAAGGTTGCAATCTGTTTTTCTATTCCGTAGCTAATTCTATTCTATAAGATACTGTATATAAGCATCTCTAAAAATTTCTAAGGGTAGTCGGTACTATTCCATAAAATAATGTCACTGCAATAACTACACTGGTACATTTTAGGGTACAGCTTCTAATTCTTCAATTAATGTTACAAGTAGGATTCTCAAAACCACATATCCTAAATATATACTCTGTCCATGTTTGGATCAATACCAAAATGTACTCAGTCCAACTTTCATATTCATACTAGGTTACAGTATGTCTATAAAAATAATCTTTTTTAAGGTCTTGCTTCAACAGACAGGCTGAGAAACTCACTGCCAGACAGATAGATGGTTTTTAGATGGAGTTTTATTTTTTTCCCCATTTACAATTTCACCAAGTGTTTAAGTGATCTCCACATTTTTCCCCCACTACATTTCCGACTCCGTTAGATCTCTGAAGGTGTGCTGTGGTATCTGCCACAAAGATAAAAGCAGATCCTGTAAAGTCTTGTAAGTTGCTACAGTAGGTGGGGTCTCCATAGATGGGATTTGCACATCCCACAGATGCTTGGTCACATTCAGATCTGGGGAAATTAGACGCCAAGTCAACACACTGAACCTAAAACCACCTTGAACCAGTGCATCAGTGTGCATTATCCTGCTGAAAGATTCGACTGCCATTAGGGTATCCTGTTGCCATGTAGGGATGCAAAAATGTTTAGGTAGGTGGTACATGTCAAAGTAACATCCACATGACTGCCGGGACCCAAGGTTTCTCAGCAGCACATCGCTACTTTTCCATAATTTGGGACTTTCAAACCTACAGATCATGTCTGGGCATGAAGAGCAAATCAGTTAAGCTGACTGACAGACAGACAGATGGATGAACCAATGGGGAAAAACATAGGTTGAGTTCCTGAACATGAATGTGTATGTAACCGGAAGGAAGCTATTGAAGAATAACTATTTCAGCCATTCGACCTTGACCCTGTTTAGATCAATTCCAAACTCTAATAAGTGCATCTGCTGTTTAAAATGATAAGTCCATAAAAATTCCATATACATTTCAAATACTCAGTCATGAGATACCATGTTAAGAAGAATCCCGAGCACGTGGACGGGCACACACATGGAAACGTATAAATAAAGTCTCTGGCAAGACCTCTTTCTCAAATGACACACTGATTTCAGTTACTGATTGTTGTACACTGCCGGGTCAAGAACGCAAAAGGTGCACACTCTTTAGTGCAGCTTCAGCTTTGGTTACGTCGCCATGGCATTGTTTCAACCAACTTATTAACACTTAACAAATGTTTTTTTTTTTTTTTGTCTTTTTTTTCTGTACAGAGATGCATTGGTTTTTGGCAGAGATCTTATAGTGATGTCTCCTCTTACCTTCATGTACAATGACTCTGGAATAGGGTCAAATCTGGACTCATCAGAGCACATGAGTTTTTCCATTGCCTGGGACCCACTTTTATTAATGTAGAACTGAAATGCACTGTTGAGAGAAGATCATTTCCTTTCAATATGCACTGCCTGTCCAAAATGCTTTGCTTTGATAATCTGGTCATTCAGTATATTCAGGTCGTCAGCTGACTTCATTTTATTGCCACATAACGTTGCTGAGCCTGGACCTGAGCAACTAAAGCAACCCCAGATCATAACACTGTCTCCAGAGGCTTGTACAGTGGACAATATTCATGATGGATGCATCGCTTCATGCGCTTCCCTTCTTATCCTGACGCAACCGTCACACTGGTACTGTATAGGGTTAATCTGGACTGGATTGTTATAGCCTGTCCCATGCCCTTTTTCTATTTGTACAAAATCCAATCATTATGCTACATACCAAATTGAAGCCTTTTTTGCCCTAATTGGTCTCACTAACAAATGGGTTGCTTATGAGTACACAGCTGTTTAGTCCCAATCCTCTGAGGTCTTGTCACATTCTGCACACTAAAGTGCTCGGACTTTCACTTAAACATACAGTAGCTGTTGATGGTTCAGCACTATCCTTCCAGGCCTCAATAATGTCTTGAACAGTTCTTAACCCAATTCCAGTACTTTCAGCAATCTCCCTATTCGTTTTCTTTGCTTGATGCATGTCAATAATTCGACCCTTCTGAAATACAGTTTTCCACTGGATAAGATACATGGGTTATGTCTTCCAACATAGTTATTTAATGGGAAATGGGAATCTATTCACAGTCTATACTGCCTGGCCTGTGTAAGTTCACGGGTGGCCTGCAGCCTTGCAGACTATTCCTCTCTTAAACATTTGCTTATTTAAGTCCAATGCAATATGTTTTGTCTAGACTGTGTATGCGTCTCTTTCACTAATAAATATGGAAAACCTGTGTGTTTAGGCTAACTAACAGCAGCTTTGTTCCTAGTGTTTCAAATGTTAGCTAGAAGAATATTATCTCTGACACGACAAACTAGCAGTTACAATACAAACTGCCTTAAGAAACAGCTTAAGACTTACAGACACAAGCTAGGATAATGTCACTGGATTAAAAATGATTTAAGATGCACGTCTTTAAACAATAGTACAGAGGCTTCTTTGGAGCAAAGTGACATTAATACAGTTTTGCACTTCTATGTCAGCCTCCTCTTCTGTCCACTTTTATAACAGACTTGAACCCTACTTCCAGAGACTAGCTGGAAGGTGGTTATCAAAGTCTCTATACACTATAGAGCTGTATTTGGCATTGAGTTAATTGTGCATAGTGAATAGTTAATATTGTAATTGCACCCATTACTATTGAGACCTCGGTAGTAAATACAGATTCATGTTATGTGAGTTATTCATACAGGATAGAGTTTGAGTGTATGCACAATGCTTATGCACATTGCTGACCTTGGAATTATTAACATTGTAAGTGCATCGGGTACAGCAAGGACCAGTATTAAATCCAGGTTCGCTCTTTTCCAGCCATATCCAAGTCTGTCAAGCAGATTTTTATTATTTTTTTGGTTTTGGGCAGTAAATATACTCAAAAGCCCCAGCAACACCATTTGTAGCCAATATTAAATAAAGTCCAGGTACTGCTTTTCGTGGATTGTTGGCTCTTTAGTGCCGTCACATATGATTCAGCTGTACATAACTCACTGGCTATAAGTAATGCCAGTTCCCTGCAGTATGTGTGCTTCTGTTTACTTTTATAAATGTAAAATGTGATTTATGAAAAGTCAGCACAAACACACCAACTGTTCGCTTCTTTCAGGTATAGTGGAAATGGAAATCTGTTTCCATGACTCTTTGGTTACACCTTCATTGTATCTGATGCATCACATTTCCTACATCATCCAAGTACAAAAACCTTTCAGTAGGGATGAAACGGTGCACAATAATGGTTCAATATGGTTCAATCAGTTTTGAAGTCATGGGTCAATGTGTTTTCGATTCACTGAATTGGGAGATAAAAATACACAAAATTTTATTTATAAGTAGGGGTGCGTTCTGCAAACATGAAAAAAAAAACATTTGGCCAGGTGCCCTGAGTGCAACAGAATGATCTTGACCTCGTTTTTGAGTTATGAGAATTCGTTTGGTACTCATGCTGGACCACTTTGCTCCCATAACTTTTAGCTCACTCATGGCATGCTGAAGGACTCGAAAAACCCCATTACTCTGGTAAAAATCATCAAAAATAATTTACTCCTTCAAAAATGACTCACTGTAAAAATTCCATTACATAGACTATAATGGGGCTCGTAAAGTGGACACACACTGAAAAAAATGCTTTTGGAAAAACTGCCATCCTGCATGCAAATACACACATTGTAAACGCCTCTCAAATCAAATGCATATTTGTCACATACACAAAAATACACAGTATAATCTGCAGAGAAATGCTTATACATTACGACTGCCCGAAATGACCTAAAAAGAAAGATTTCACTACAATGAAATAAACTGCACTAAAAAGTACAAGTATTTATTATTATTATTATTTTAGCACATACTGTACATTTCCTCTGGTATAAGTAAAAAAGCACAAGAGTCCCATTGGCTTTAAAGTGAAAATTGATTTTGTGTCTCTGAGATTGCAGACCGAGGAGCAGCTGCAGCGAGTAACCCTAGCCACACCCTTCTGAATCATACACACACTCCCTGGAATAACGTACAGTATACAGACTCATATCTTCATAACTGTATGGACTAGAAACATCCTGCTTTCACTTTTCTCCAGGAACTGTCTAGTTATGTATTTAACTTGCCTAACTGGCCATCTAGTAACTATGATTGAATCACACCCCAGAACTGACCCCTAGAACTCGATCTAGTGAATGAACTTTTAGCGTCAGCATTAAATTGTACTCTATGATATACATTATATATAATGTAGCTTGATTTAAATGGAAAATAATTAGAGAGAAAAGCCTAGCACCCTGGTATAACGATCACACCCACACTTGGCATCAAACTAAATGGGTAAATTTTCAAACAGCATGGAAGGAGAGCATCCTGAACTATGAAAGAACTTTTAGTGCTGCTAGATCAAACTATCTCTCCTCTCTTATAGAAGCTTAAAATGTTCATAGAGTCTTATTTAAAACTTAAGGTTTTAAAATAACAATTTTTTTTTAATCTGAGGAAAAAACAAACAAACAACAAATAATGATGCAGATGATAATTTAACTACATATATCAGACTCCTTTTCAAGAGACTGAACTAATTTCACTCATCTCTTCAGCAAAATCATTAACTTGTGTAGTAGATCCTGTACTCACATGGTTATACCAGAAATAACTGAACCCCTTTTAAAATACTCAATTCCTCACGCAGCAATTGTTACATTCCTAAATCTTGTAACCTAGTAGCTATTAAACACCTAATTTAGAAACCTGACCTCGACCCCTGAGAGCAGTCCAGGCTACAGGCTAATATCAAATCTCCCGTTTATCTCCAAGATCCTAGATGATAGTTGTAGCACAGCGTCTATGCTCATACCTAATTGTAGCAAAAAAATGTAACGGTCGGGACTTCGGCCTCATCATCAAAGCACAGAGACAGCACTGGTTAAAGTGGTAAATTACCTTCTACTGGCCTCTGATCAAGGTTGTGTCTCCTTCCTTGTTGCTTGATCTTTGTCCAGTTTTTCGAACCTTTTCAGTACTACTGTAATTTCTTATATCCCCTTCTCCTTATATAGATTAGAAAATGTTGTAGGAGATAATGGAATGTCTCGACAAAGCAGGATGAGAGACACCAGCTTAATAAAGTTGCGGAATGTGTGAAGGACATTAGACACTGGATACTAATTATCTTCATTCTAAGTACATTCAGTACAAGTCCTAGGACCACATGCAGCTAGAAGTAAGGTGTCTGATCAGATAGTAACTCAAAATGGCCTTTCTGTTTCATCATGTGCAGAAGTAAAAGACCTTGGTGTAATTATTGATTCCAGTCCTTCATTTAAAGCTCACATACAGTAGTTAACATTACTAGGATAGCCTTTATCTTTATCTCAGAAATATCACCAACACAAGCAATATAATGACATTGCATGATGCAGAAAAAACATTTCATGCTTTTGCCTATTAATACTTTTTCCCCTTACATTTTTCCCCCCATATTTTTTTTAATTCTGTTTAGCTGCTTTTGTTACAATTACAATTGCTAAAATCGCTAGGCAAATAAAAACAAGTCAAATTGTATAGCTATACCCTTGTCTGGTTATATATAGCAAATACTGCAAACAATGTTTTTTATTTATTTATTTATTTTTAAAGGGATATTTCATCAGGATATGCACTGCATTCCAGTGCACAAAGCAAGGTCCATAAAGACATGGATGAGTAAGTTTGGTGTGGAAGAACTTGACTGGCCTGCACAGAGTCCTGACCTCAACACTTTTGGGATGAATTATGTGATGTCAAGTCAATTTTATTTATATAGCGCTTTTAACAATTGACATTGTCGCAAAGCAGCTTTACACAATAAAAAGAAGTAAGTCTGTATGCAATGTGTATGAATTAGAGCGGAGACTGCGAGCTAGGCCTTCTCGTCCAACATCAGTATATGACCTCACAAATGCACTTCTGGAAGAATGGTCAAAAATTCCCATGAACACACTCCTAAACCTGGTGGAAAGCCTTTGCAGAAGAGTTGAAGCTGTTATAGCTGCAAAGGGGGCAAGGGCATCATCATATTAAACGCTATGGATTAAGAACTAGATGTTACTCAATTTCATATGCATGTGAAGGCAGGCGAGCAAATACTTTTGGCAATACACAGTAGTGTGTTTAAAGACATTACTTAGGCAGTTTTTTTTATAGTTGGAACAATATAAACTCAGTGAAAGAAAGAAGTAAATAGAAAGCGTGTGTTTTGTGACATGAAATGGCACCGAACTGAGAAGGCAACTCTTAAGAAGGCTATTGTCGAATTTAAGTTCCTTCTCCTGTAACGGAGTGACATCAAATCAGCATTGCAGTGCGCAACATCAGAAATAAAGTATAACCTTTAAATGAATTATACTGTACTCTAAATACACAAGTATTACCTTTAGATTAATCAGCACAGATGCATCTCTTTGTTCAATTTAAAACACTGACTGTATAGTTCACTGTTTTAGAATGAGAATATATATATGACTTCAAGTTGGCTGACTAGCTTGTTGGTAAGAAAACGGGGTCAGCCAGTTTCCCACTTTGTCTGTTATTAATTGTTATTATTATTACAAAGGTTATGGTTATTAATGATGGAAAAAATTGGCATGCGCTAATGTCAAGCATGTTTTTCTTGAACATCATGTTCAAACAATAATTCAAATTAACTGACTTAACAGAAAATTGCTCAAGCATTACTTCAAGCTGCACTATTTATAGGGTTTTCATTTCACTCGGATCACGACATGCACCGGACATACAACGAACATCACGAATAGGATTACTAATAATACTAGTGTTATCTAGCCTCTTTTCATTCGAATTATTGCCATTTCTATTAGGGTTTTCTGTACAAATTTAATTGTTCATATTGTAACTGTTCTCCAGTCCACCACTACTACAGTATGCCACTGCTATTATTATACAGTAGCAGTTTAATTCAGGTGTTCTCAATTCTTGTCCTGGAAGACCACCTGTCCTGCACAGTTTTGTGTTTTCGCAGCTCCCAGCATACCTTATTTAACCAAATCAGCTAGCGTCTTCATTGAAGTGCATGTGATAAAGGTTTAAATTACTGTGTAAGTAATTGAAAAGAGTTTTGTTTGGAGCAAAAAGTTAAAGGAATCATAGTAGTTATTCCTAGAAGTACTAAGAGTCAAGGATGAAGTTGAAATTGAAGGTCAGAAAAGCAGTTTTTCTTTGTCAATCAGTACATGAAAAAAAAAATGAAGCAGAACTTAGCTTCTGGTAATAGTCTTAGCATGGCCCATTAGCGCAAAGGTTAGGACAAGTCTCCGTATAAAGGTGAAATGAAGGTGAAATGAGTAAAAAGAATGTTATTGCAGCTATTATGAATCTGTGTGCCAAATTTGCTGACTCACTGTCTGACTCGACAAGTGAAGAGAAAGGATGAGCAGAGCTGGTTGTAAGAAGATCTATATAAATGAATCAAACAAAGAACTAGACAGAGACTTATCATGACTAATAAAATGAAAAAGCAAATAAGAGTTATACAACTTTATAACTATACAACTTTATAATTGTGCTCCTAAAACTTTATTTCCTGTGAGATATAAAATTCTGGAGCTTGTCAAACCTGGGTAACCTTGTCAAAGTACATGGACATGAGTAAAAATAGGTATCTGACAGCAAATCAACAGCACATTTTAAAAGGACACCCTTATGAGTTAGTTTCCTCATAGCAACCAGATGACATTCTGTCATGATTCAATGTTTAAGTGTAGAGAGGCGGTAACTATAAAATTGACGCAATTAGCAAATTAAATGCCCCCTGAGTGATGCCCAAGTAACGAGCTCACCCCATCATCCAGAGATTGTGAGGCACTCTAGCACTCTGCCATCAATCGCAGCTCTAGACAATCATGGGCGTCTGTGAGCTCAAGCAAGAGGAAAATGCCGATAGCACTATCCTCTGAGTGTGTTACGCTTCTCCCAACAGTGTGTGAGCAAGCAGTTCGAAAAGATATGGTTGGCCGGCGTCATGTAGCTCAGAGGAAACAAGTGATGGCCCTTGTCATCCCTGGTTGGTAGTTGTAGCCTTGATGAGGGACTGTCCTTATGATGAGTGGGAATTGTCCAAGACTAAATTACGAAGAAAATTTGGAAAAAATCCCAAGAAAGATCATTAAAAAATATATAAAAATTTAAATTAAACATTTCCTTATTCAGTATATGACCAAGAGTTTGTAGGTACCCGAGAGTCCATATGTGGGACTTCCCTGAACTACTGCCACAAATATGGAAGCATACAGAAGCATCGTAAGATGTTATTAAGATTCCCTTCACTAAAACTAAGACTCCTAGACTAAGCATGTTCCAGCATGCCAATGCTCCTATAGGAAAAAAAAAACAAACAAAAAAAAAACGATGACAAATAAACAACATGGTTTGTCAATGTTGTGGAAGAACTTAAGAGTCCTGATCTCAACCCTATTCAGTAGTTTTAGGATGAACTGGAACAATGACTGTGCAGCTTCGAGTAGACTAAACCTATAGCTACAATGGTCAGGGTTCTGCTAAATCATGGAGCTTATAATGTATATTGTGTATTCTGTAACTACATTTCCAATGATAGACGTGTGTTCAACTAACTGAATTTGAAAATCAATTACGATCCATAGACATGGTTCTGGGTATGATCTGTCGGTGAGGGAGCAATGAAGCCATATTACACAGACTTTCAAGGCAGTAATCTAGAGTATAAATAGCATTATACAGTATGTCTTATTTGTTTCTTAAAACCAACCGAGAACTTCACTGAACTCTCAAACCTCTAATGATTTGGAATTTTATATCATATAGGATTTGAGTGCCATACTCTTATTAAATGATGGGTTCAAACCTAAGTTACTGATTAAATATACAAACGCCAAATACAAGATTGTGACAAAGGCAAATAGTCTCTTCCAGTACACAAAAGCTACACTATGCACATTATACATGCATCATAGTTTCTTTTAAATAAATAAAAAGCACAAACGTATTATGCCTACATAATCTCACATACATCTGTAGTATGACTACAGACCATTGTCCATTGTTCTTGGTCCGTCCTATTACACTTTGTTCTGGCTTCTCGATACATGTCTTCATTGGTTCCCATATGATGTTGGACATCTTTTATATGAAGACAGTAGGTGTCTTTGATACAATACATCCTCAATCTCCATAATGTTGAGCAAAATTGTCTTCTTTTACTCGGTGGATTTAAAAGTTTTCTTGAATAAAGATTAAAGGCTCTTAGCATCCCAATAAAAGTTTTGCTTAGAACCTTTTTTGGAGTGTTTTTATAGAAATATATAAAGAGTTATTTTAAAAAATTATATTCTAGTTTCCAATTATAGATAGTAACATAGATGTTATAAAGCCGTAAGGAATCCTTTCTGCATTCACACACAGCTGTAAAAAAAAATTTCACTAAACAGTTGGCTTACTTGTTCCCAGAATGCCATGGGGCTCTGACTGGCGTCTCCCAGTCCTGTCCTCGTTCTCCTTGCGCTTCTTGCTTCCTCTCAGGCTGCTGAATCTCTTCATGGCTGTCCGGGGAATGCCGAGTGTCTGAGCAGTGCAGAGGTGAACATACCTGGCCTAGCCGATCTCAGTTGCACGGCTCAGAGCAGCTTGACCATGACGTTCTGATTCGCTGCCCACGTCTAATCCAGGATACACACCCAAAACCAGCAGCTTCAAGTGAGTAGCAGCAAGAACTCGCAACTTATTCACTGATGCTAAGAGCGCCTCTTCCAGATGGCAGAATAACTGAGAGTTACAAGGCAAAGAGCTGTCAGGCCTTGCAGGCTGGCAGCCAAGCACTAATCCCAGTAGGAGAAAACCTTCGGAGCCTCCCCGAAGAAAGGACAGCCATTTGATATTTCTGGATATTATATTCGCTTCCTCTCGCTTTCTATCCTCATCCGTTTCACACTTTCGCAACTGTGGGATTAATGGCCACAGAGCTGGCCTCCCTACAGCAGACTGTCAGGTGCAGCTGTGTGTATGTGCCTTTAAAATAGCCCAAGTTGCAGAGGCGCTGTAAAAGGAAACCGACACACACTCCAAAAGCCTTTGTCAGTGATTGGTTACACGGCAGCTTCCCTCCCACTTTTAGACACTTCATCTGTGTAAGTGCTGCGAAAGTGTATGTGTGTGTGTGTGTGTGTGTGTGTGTGTGTGTGTGTGTGTGTGTGTGTGTGTGTGTGTGTGTGTTTACATCCTAGCAAAGACCAAATGGATACGGATATCTGAGATTTTGCGAGAATGGGTTTTCCTATTAACCTACTGAATTTTTTATTTTTTTTACACATTATCTTTTTATTTTATTTACTTAACTAAAAAAGACTGATAAAGATATTAAGGTGTTGAGGATAGAGTAACATATTAATTATCTGAATTAACAATAATGTCAGTGGAAGGTTCTCTCAAGTACTGTATAGTAAGACACTGTGTGTGTGTTATTGTGTGTGTGTGTGTGTGTGTGTGTGTGTGTGTGTGTGTGTGTGTGTGTGTGTGTGTGTTTCTTATTACACTGTTGTGTTGATAAACCACTTTCTTTGACCGATAGTTTTACTTCCAACAGTTTAATCAAGTACCAAACACAATTAAATGAACGGAATTTAGTAATAATGACACACAAACTACAAAGAAACACACTTAATAATTACACAGACAGAAAGCCGATACAAGGGTTTATCTATAATACAGGGTTATCACTGCAAAACGCATAGAGTCTGAACTGTTATGAAATCATACTTAAATTATGACTATAACGTCTAATGTACATATAATTATAAACCCTCACTGCAAAAACATCACCATCACAGCATAAGGACTCCATGCAAAAACACACGCCAACTAGACGCTAGGCCACACACAGTTTTCCTGCGATCCTGTAATCAGTAATTACATTTAAGCATTACAGTGTTTCTTTATGTAGGACACGACATTATAGACAGCTTACATCAAAAGCACCATGGGAGGTCATTCCTGTTTACTGCAATGTCATTTTTAAAGTAACAATTTGGCCTGTTATAAAAAGCAGCAGATCAAGGGTATATGTTGCATCTTTTTCCAGGCGCCAACGCGAGTGGCAGCCCATCCAGTAGCTCCGCCTGTGTGGCTTTTCTTTCTATGTTGCTTTTGTTTTCGATTGCTTGTTTTTATATTTTTAATAGTGCATCCTAAAAAATTCTGGACTTTTTTCGGAAACAATAAAATATCTATCTATCCATCTATCTACTTTATCTATCCATCTATGTTGTCAAATGATAAAGTACATTTAAAGCTACATATACTGTATGTCTACAATGAATTCAATAAGGGAAGGCTTATGAATGACACTTCATTAACTTTTTAGACGGTTGCTGCATTATTTACGTGTTGCATTATTCATGTGCAATGCCTTGATGGGTTCTTTCTTCAATGGAGGTGAGCCTGAGACTGGCGAATGCCTTAAAACAACAGCAATAATACAAAAATATATATTGTTTGTTTGTTTTGCATTGATTTCATGAAAGAGTTGGGTTTTTTTTAACTACATAATCTCCGTTTTAATTCTTTTTTGTTTTTATATCCCAAATCTGTTATTGCCAAGTTGGGAAGCCTTAAACTAGGCTGAAAGTGCAAGATTACCTTATTAGGAACTTTCTATGATTCAAGGTCAGAACAGCCAGAACTGTCCAACAAATAGCATGCAGGCAAAGATAAGGAAAAATCGAAGTAGAAACTCAGTGAAATTAATTAGAAAAAAAGGCTACATGTATGAATTGGTAGACGATGGAAAGGCAGAGATGAGGGCTACAGCGAGACAGAAGCAAGCCTGGCATATTGTAAGCGTCTGGTGCTGGGAGACAAGAGCACTGGTAGGGTGGGATTGATAATGCAGAGCCTAAAGGAACTGAGATAGTGATCAAGGCAGGACATGAAGTACAAAGATAGAAAGAGAGAGGATGTGGTCAGCTTTAAATCCCTCACCACTTGCAAAGATCCACAGAGGTGGTTTAACACGGAGTTACAGCCTGTATATACATTTCATTCAGGGAGAAATCAGTTGTCGTTTTAACCTTTTGGTGACGATAGGAACATAGTTCGGGGTTAAGGAAAGAGAGAGAGAGAGAAAGAGAGAGAGAGAGAGAGAGAGAGAGAGAGAGAGAGAGAGAGAGAGAACATTTAACTAACAGTTAAACATTCCCCTTTATTTCCAAATGATGTTTGGATCTCATTATTCTTTATTACAGTATATCCACACAATGTGGTTGCTAAACACTAAAGCCTAGTTTATGTCTCAACGTCAAGTCAATACTGAGTCTATGCAAGTTTTATTTTTATTAGCATTTATACTTCTCTGTACAGTATGTGTTTGTGTCACTCTGCAATTACATCGCCAATCCGCTAGGTGGTGGTGTTTTCATGCCACTGCGCTGAGTCACTTTTTGCTGAATTTATTTTGAAATGTAGACAGGCTGAACTTCACTAAGCCTATGTTCTCATAATCACAACTGTTTCTCTCCAAAACAGGTGTTTCCTTACTTTTCTTTGTCTTTATTTAAGAAACACATTAATATTAAATTTTTACATTATGTTAAATACATGTGAATAACTATTGCAAGGTCTTTTTTATGCAATTTGTATTTACTGACCTAAGAAAATCATCATGTTTAAATCATTCCAAAGATGACAAGGTTGTGTTTAACAGGCAGTGGTACAGTAGCTCAGAGGGCTAAATGACTGAGTTACTGATGAGGAGGTCGCCAGTTTGAGCCCCAACTCCATCAGATTGCCATTGTTGGGCCCTCGAGCAAGGCCTATAACCCTGTCTGCTCCAGGAGTGCTATCATGGCTGACCCTGCGCTCTGACTCCAGTTACACTTTACTGTAATGTACTGTATATGGCGTAACAAACTTAACTTTACTAACAGACGAAACCCAAAATATATCCACATAACTTCATAGCAATATCTCAGTCTATGTTCAAAATACACCCATATTAAAGAGATCCACGTTAGTGAGAGAAAAAGAGAACTGGAAGGAAGATGATCAATTAAGTACCTTTTAATAATTCATGCACACAGTTTATTAATCCGAAGAAGCCAGAAATGCGTTGCTACCATCTAGACCAAACACAGTTGTTGCCGTTTTCGTCGTCCCAAAATTTGGCAATGGGGTATGGCGAAGGGTACACGGCTTAAGCGAGACCTACGGAGTAGAGTTGATGCAGAACTATAAAGACGCCTTAACTTCCAAAAGTAAAGAAGTTAATCCTACACCATATAACTTCACAGAACGTCTGCCAAATGAACATCCATTACTTAAATAAACATTATTAAACAAATGTTATGATTGTAACAGCACCATGGCGTATGTTCAAATCACACGTGAGGATTGCCTGGACTGTTCCATATGACACACTGACAATGGCATCAATGTTGTGGATTGTTCTCCAACGATCAGGATGCACAAGTTGGCAAATGGTTCCGACATTTTTGCAGGTTGAGCTCGTTAGGAGGTTTTCCTGATCTCTCGTCGCCAGTCATATTCTTCTGCTCTTGAAGCGCTTGTTCCACTCAAAACACCTCGAATGACTCATTGCAGCATCACCGTAAACTTGCCAAATCATGACAAATGTCTCCGTGAAAGATGTGCCCAGTTTCACACAGAATTTCACGTTCTCTTTGTTCTAACTTGCTGTCCATAATTAAATAGCAGACGTGGTAACGAACAAGCGCCCAATGTACCTGGGCACACCCTAATGTACCCTATGATTGCAGTTCTTGACATTGCATAAGCTTATAAAACTTTTATTGTGCATTTATGAGATGGTATCAAAAAGTTTTGAGACTGGTTTTGTAACATGCCAACAGATGACAGCACAAGGTGTCTCAAAACTTTTTGATACCATCTCATAAATGCACAATAAAAGTTTTATAAGCTTATGCAATGTCAGGACATTTATTTCACTCAAGAACTGCAATCATTTCTCCCAAGATTTAGTATTCATAGAAGAGTCAGACCGCTGAAGTCTTCTCTAGCACATCCCAAAGATTCTAAATGGGATTAATGTCTGGGCTCTGTGGTGGCCAATCCATGCATGAGAATTATATCTCATGATCCCTGAACGACTTTTTCACAATTTGAGCTATTACCTTGGAATATGCCCGTGCCATAAGGGAAGAAAAAAATCCATAATTGGAAAAACCTGGTCATAGATCATAACACTACAGGTTTGTACGTTAGGATGTTGGGGGCGTTGCTTTATCCATCACTCGTCTTACCCTGACACACCCACCCCTCTGGAACGGGGAAATCTGGAATCATCGGACCACATGCTATTTTTTCAATGCTCCATAATCCATTTTTTTACGCTCTCTAGCAAATTGAAGACTGATTTGAAGAACCTGATTAACCTTACAGCTGTTTGGTCCCAAACTCTTGAGTTCGCTTTGTATTCTTAGTGTAGATATGCTCTTACTTTGACTATTAAACATAGCCATGAGGTTTCTGTTGTTTTTTACGATATGATTTCACTCAGCGTTTACGTGATCTACCATTATGCTCATTCAGGATGTTTTTATGACCACATGCACCTCTATCCTTCCAGGTTTAAATAATGTGTTTTTCAGTTCTTAAGCCAATTGTAGTGGTTTCATCAATCTTCATAGTTGTTTTCTTGATGCAGGACAATAATTTGATGCTTCTGAAACATCTTTGCCATGACCACAGAATATGTCATCTGTCATGTTTAATAAATGAGAAGCTACTCACGGCATCAGTTAAGGTTAAATAACTTCTTGTCAGCTGAACCATATTAATCACTGCCGGAATTATCCAATGGAAGGCTCTTAACTACCCTCTCTTTTGCATGTTGTGTTAGCTGGTATTTGCGCAACTGGAATTTGGCTGTATGTCGAATCTAATTACTGCTATTTAAAGTAGTTATAGTAATTTTCGTACTGATAAAGTCGTGTGTCATGCTGTACAAGAAATGTACTTGAAATGTGAAATTTGGGTTTAAGAGACATACAAGACAGAAGTCTGTAGAGCTTCTCTAGGCTCATAGATTTATTTCAAAGCAGTGCATAATAAAAATTACCTTCAGGAAGATCAAAAATCTAAACTAGTCACTTTGGCCAATTCATTTTTACCAGTATTAAATAACTTTTAAACCCTCTACTCCAAGGCCCATTCTTAATGGCACCAATTATCCATAGATATTTGCAATTAGACCATAAAATTAATCAAAGCCATGCAAAAATATAAACTCTCAGATGCTCCTACTTCACCAGAAAAGATGACGCTTATGTAAGCAGTATTAATATAGGCCATATCTAATTACACTTCTTTCTTCCTCATCCATAGCCTGGCTAAAGCTTTTAAAAGCAAGTTTTTTTCTAAATCCAAAATGTCCTTGTGGTGTACAGGGAACAGCAATTACTCCCAAATCAGCCCTCACCCTTTCAAAGCTGCAAAGTAGATAAGAGGGAAATAAATAGTGACAGTTTTTTTGCAGGTCAGACCTCAGATGGAATGAGATGCCCTTTCTTTTTTCTAGCTAATAAGTTAATACTATGTGCCATGGAATATCAGGGATATATCCAAAATTCTAATATTTACCAAAGGCAGGTCCTAGAGTGCTGATGCTCCAGGTCACCTGTTTCGTATGAGCTCACAGCCTGCTGTTGTGTCTCATTTTGTTTGTCTCTATTCCCAGCTCTGAGTATGACTTTCACTTGAAAGGGAGATATGCCAAGAACAAGGAAATCTAAGAGCTGCACTGTTCTATACTGAAGGTCACTTTGTCCTGCTGGTCTGGAGCCAGATAGACTCTGCTGGTCCACCTTCATTTAATCACTTTTATTTATGCTCCAAAGAGTCCTCTGGACAGAATGCACTTTATTGATGGTGGTAAAGAAGCATATGCGATACAGGCCAGAATTATACCATAAGATGCATTCAGTACATGTGGATAAAGATGCAAAGTCAAGGCTTCTGATTACAGATATATTAGAGCAGATATGAAACCCAGGAATGGTATCGAATGTAGCTGAATATCAATTTCACATTATGTAGGATGCAAAAGGCAAATATGTTATACCCTATGTACAGCAGTGTTTTATAGTTATTTTCGTTCAATAAGATTTGGTTTGATTTTAAATCCATTATTAAAATAAGGGAGCTTAGTGCTTGACAAAAAACATTGGTATAGTAGATGACGTTTTCTACTGTAAATACATGCAAATATACACTCACCAAGCACTTTATTAGGAACGCTATACTGTACTAAAAATAGCTATGGCCTCCCTTTGTTACAACAGCCTCACTTCTTCACAGCATGCATTCCACAAGATGTTAGAAACATCTTGAGAATCTTGTCTGATTGTGTTACATCATGCGATTCCTGCTAATTTTTCACACACTCCATCATACTACAAATCTCTTCCCAAAGGGCCTTTATTGGGTGTTAATTAGAGCGGATGTCAATGTCATGTTCATGGAACCAGTAACCACCAAAGTACATTTACTTTGTTACTATACTTAAGTACATATTTCAAACATCTGTACACTATTTAAATAGTTTATTAGATACTTTAACTTTGATTCCACTACATCCTACAACAAATATCTGTACTTTCTACTGCACTACAACTCTGCATGACATCGCATTACATTACAAGAGGGATGTGTAGTTGTATTATGTGAAGCAGTAATATCGCCACCTCCTGAGTATTATGCATAATTGCATGATTTGCCTTCTCTCTCTCTCTCTCTCTCTCTCTCTCTCTCTCTCTCACTGAAATGCCTAAGCAATCAGAAGCTGACATGGATGCAAACAGTAACAAAAGAAAGAGAAAAAAAAGTTGGGAAGGAGGGAGGCAAGAGAAGTATGTTTCATACTTTTGAAGGTACGTACATACATACTGTACATTTGAAGGTACGTACTTTTATATTTTTTCAAGTATACACGTTGCCCACCTCTGGCATTTACATACAAGAAATAGCCTTTAGAAAATACTGTTGCCATGAAGGAATGCACATGGGCAGTTGTAATACTCAAACAGGCTGTGGCATTCAAGTGAAATTCCCCACAGGATTACACTGCATCCACAAGCCAGGACTGTTGACACAAGTCACACTGGGTCCATGGAGTCATGCTGTTGATGCCAAATTTTGACGCTGCCATCTGTGCGCCTCAGCAAAAATGGGGATTTATCAGATAGCAGATTTTTCATGCTTTAAACAGTCCCGTTTCAGTGTGCCCATGCCCAGCGTGCTGCAGCCTCAGCTTGCTCCTGGCTGAGAGAATTGGAGCCCAATGTTATCCTCTGCAAACCTCACGGTTTGATGCGTTGTGCATTTTCTCCTCACCACAATTGAGTTACTGTGGCCATTCTGTCCACTCGAACCACTCTGGCCATTCTCAGTTGACTTTTCTCATCAATAAGCATTTTCATGCGCAGAGCTGCCACGCACAGGATGTTTTTCTTTATTGCTCCATTCTGAGTAAATTATAAAGACTGTTGTGTGAACCGTCCAGTCTGAGTCTGGCACCAACAATTATGATTACCGTTGCTCGGCCATGCACGTCTTCTGTTTTAGGGGACACGTGCATATTAGGAGTGAGAGTGGATGAGCGGTTTAGATTTTTTTTTTTATGAGATGCCCTTTTCAAACAAGCCAGTCGTTCTTTGTGAATACATGCCGGCGCCATAGAGTCCCCAATGCTGTCCATGAACATAGCATTCCCTGATAAGGTCTAGTGCAAGAATGAATGGCATGGTGTTGGGCTATTAATGTTATTTGGACATTAAAGATATGAGCAAAAGATCAAGTAAGTGAAAACTGTTATGATTTTTCGTCCTGATCGGAGTTGAACCTATCCGAATGTGACTTCACGTTCTGATTGTTGTTGTTTTTCTCATTCATTCTCAGGAATATTCCTGATCGATGGCGCTCGGGTGGGTTAAATCTCGAAAGATTTACACACATGCACTTCCCAGAGGAGCTTAGTGTGTGTAAGGACTATGAAAAATTCCTATAAACCTCAGCAGGGGAAGATGAGTGATGACAGGCCTTATCTTTTACGCTACTCACACACGACAAGGGCTAATTTTAGCTAAAGGCCATCTGTGTCACATTTAGATTAGTTAGACTGGCTTATGTAACTCATCATTTTGGCACTATGTACAGTGGTGTGAAAAAGTGTTTGCCCCCTTACTGATATCTTACTTTGTTGCATGTTTATCATACTTTAATGTTTCAGAACATCAAATACATTTAATTATTAGTCAAAGGTAACACAAGTAAACATATCATGTAGTTTTTAAATGAAGGTTTTTATC
>JAAGKR010000710.1:87409-169572 GCA_011419295.1 Clarias macrocephalus
TGGCTGAGAGAATTGGAGCCCAATGTTATCCTCTGCAAACCTCACGGTTTGATGCGTTGTGCATTTTCTCCTCACCACAATTGAGTTACTGTGGCCATTCTGTCCACTCGAACCACTCTGGCCATTCTCAGTTGACTTTTCTCATCAATAAGCATTTTCATGGGCAGAGCTGCCACGCACAGGATGTTTTTCTTTATTGCTCCATTCTGAGTAAATTATAAAGACTGTTGTGTGAACCGTCCAGTCTGAGTCTGGCACCAACAATTATGATTACCGTTGCTCGGCCATGCACGTCTTCTGTTTTAGGGGACACGTGCATATTAGGAGTGAGAGTGGATGAGCGGTTTAGATTTAAAGGCCATAACTTTTACTGATGTTTACATCAAAATATTAATCATATCAGACATATTATGGTGTAAACATTAGTTGATAAGAATGTCTCGAAGTAAAATCTGGTTTAGCAACAGACGATAAAAAATTTGAAACAGCACCGCTACCTTTTATACCTCTACATCCAGAAACTGACCCATATAGGATCGACACATGAACACTAAACGAGTGCACAAACCCTGTTCCATTAGGGAAAAAGTGTGCCTTTTTTTTTTTATGAGATGCCCTTTTCAAACAAGCCAGTCGTTCTTTGTGAATACATGCCGGCGCCATAGAGTCTCCAATGCTGTCCATGAACATAGCATTCCCTGATAAGGTCTAGTGCAAGAATGAATGGCATGGTGTTGGGCTATTAATGTTATTTGGACATTAAAGATATGAGCAAAAGATCAAGTAAGTGAAAACTGTTATGATTTTAGTCCTGATCGGAGTTGAACCTATCCAAATGTGACTTCACATTCTGATTGTTGTTGTTTTTCTCATTCATTCTCAGGAATATTCCTGATCGATGGCGCTCGGGTGGGTTAAATCTCGAAAGATTTACACACATGCACTTCCCAGAGGAGCTTAGTGTGTGTAAGGACTATGAAAAATTCCTATAAACCTCAGCAGGGGAAGATGAGTGATGACAGGCCTTATCTTTTACGCTACTCACACACGACAAGGGCTAATTTTAGCTAAAGGCCATCTGTGTCACATTTAGATTAGTTAGACTGGCTTATGTAACTCATCATTTTGGCACTATGTACAGTGGTGTGAAAAAGTGTTTGCCCCCTTACTGATTTCTTACTTTTTTGCATGTTTGTCATACTTTAATGTTTCAGAACATCAAATACATTTAATTATTAGTCAAAGGTAACACAAGTAAACATATCATGTAGTTTTTAAATGAAGGTTTTTATCACACCCGAGTTCAATTTCTCTAGCCACACCCAGGCCTGATACCTAGGTACTGCCACACCTGTTTGCAATCAAGAAATCACTTAAACAGGTCCTGCCTGACAAAGTGAAGTAGACCAAAAGATTCTCAAAATCTAGACATCCTGCCAAGATCCAAAGAAATTAAAAACAAATGAGAAAGAAAATAATTGAGAAGGAAGGAAAAGGTTATAAAGCCATTTCTAAAGCTTAGGGACTGTCGCGAACCACAGTGAGAGCCATTATCTACAAATGGCAAAAACTTTCCAGGAGTGGTCGGCTGTCCAAAATTACCCCAAGAGCATAGCGACAACTCATCCAAGAGAACACAAAAGACCCCACAACAACATCCAAAGAACTGCAGGCCTCACTTGCCTCAGTTAAGGGGAGTGTTATTGACTCCACCAGAAGAAAGAGACTGGGCAAAAATGGTTTGCATGGCAGAGTTCCAAGACGAAAACCATTGCTGAGCGAAAAGAACAAATGCTCGTCTCAGTTTTGCCAGAAAATTATAATAATAATTATTATTATTTGCCATAAAATTATAAAAATTATCATCATCCTTATGATGATGCCCAATACTCTGTGGACTGACGAGACAAAAGTAAAATTTTTTAGAAGGTATGTGTCCCATTATGTGTGGCGTAAAAGTAAAAAAGAACATCATACCAACAGTAAAGTATGGTGGTGGTAGTGTGATGGTCTAGGGCTGTTTTGCTGTTTCAGGACTGGAAGACTTGCTCTGATATATGGAACCATGAATTCTACTGTGTACCAAAATATCCTGAAGAAGAATGTCCAGCCATCTGTTTGTGTTCTCAAAGCTGAAGCAAACTTGGGTTCTGCAGCAGGACAATGATCCAAAGCACACCAGCAAGTCCACTTCTGAATGGCTGAAGAAAACCAAAACAAAGACTTCGGAGTGGCCTAGTCAAAGTCCTGACATGATTCCAATTGAGATGGTTTATGAGTGTTTTGGAATCTGAGCCAGGTTCCGAAATGAATTATGCTCGTAATCTAAGGTTCCACTGTATTTACATTTGTTTAATGATCAAATTAAAGTGTGAAAAACATGCACAAAAAAAAAAAAAGAAAAGAAAGAAATCAGTAAGGGGCAAACACTTTTTCAAACCACTGTAAAGACTATACTATATGCTATATAAATTCATATTAGTGAATCACAAGACAATATTGTACTCATAATATAGGATACTCAAACATATTAAAATAAAAATGTAAAGAAGCGCAAGCATTATTTTTTAAATGTGAAAGGAAAGTTTGAAGAGGCTTAGGGCTGGTCATGAGTGCTGAGTGTGACTGTCATGCTACAGAGACAAAACCTTGATTCCGAAAGTAACTACATGACTGCTTATGTTTTCCAATCAGCTGTTTATTTAGCCATTGCCTGGTAACCAGGAGTGGAAGTGGAAAGGCTCACATGCTCACAAGCTGCTGGAAGGCCAGATCTTGTCACAAGTTACAGATCATAAATCCCTTTAGTGTCCAGAGGTGACCAGTAACAAAGAACAACTACTCCCTTACTGTACTTATGTTTTTTTTTTTCGTGTACATGTACTGTAATGGGTTTGACACATGTGTGGCACCACAACCACGGACATGAGGAGAGGTCTTAAGGGAAAGGGATCGAATTCATTTAGGAAGAAAAAGAGTATGTGTAGGGTTTAAAGAGGGAGGAGATTCATTCAAGATTCTATATATTCTTTACTGATCATTAGTAATGTGGCTAATAATTACGCCTGTATCTCAATATATTCATAACTCAAGGAAGAATTTAATTAATCATAACTTTAGTCTAATAAAATGTCCTTGTTGGGATCCTTGTACTGATTACTGATCAGTCATTACAACAACACACACACACACACACAGTGCGCAACGGATGTTAAACTGCTATAGGAAAACTGAAGCTGCTAAAAACTCACCTTAAAAGGAAAAAACTGAGTAGTCTGTTACACTATCACTCCACAGTATAAATAAATAAATTAATGTAACATTTTAATGGCAACTGAAATGACATTTAGAACCAGGATAAGAAACCGTCTCAACAAATACGCCAATACTATGAATGTATAGTTTACATTAGTTTTAAATTATTAGTGACACTTTATTTTGATCTCAGCAGTATCTGCTCTGTTGTGCTGTATTGATGAGTGGATGAGTGGCATCAGATAGAATGAAAAGCTTTGTTTAGTCCTTTTAATCCCTATTAAAATCAAAACTTATAATAAAATAAATAAATAATAATAACCTTCAGATTGCTCACAGTGATGGAGTTGAATAAAGCTCTATGCTGCTGCTGAAAAATAATTCCTGACTGGAAATTTTATTCCTGGTTTTTTTTTTTTTATTCATATTATTTTGTTTCATGTACTATATTTCCCTCTAGTGGTGTACTTGTGAATAAAATGAATAATAAGAAGAGGAACACATTGTAAAATCTACATTTCAAGTTTGCATCACTTTCATCACCCTTTTGGCTATGTTTACATTACAAGCCACATTGCTCAATTCAGATTTTTTTGTTCAGATCGAATTTACATGTCATGGCGGTTCACATTCATAATTCATTGGAATGAAATCCCTGCACTGCTGGTGCAGACTGATGACATCAACCAACACCGTAGGCATATGCAGAGGCAAAAGGTTACATGATTTCCAATCATATGATCATGTATCGTATACAGTATATATCCCCGGTCTAGGACCACATGCGAAAGCGACTACGATCCAATCTGAAAAGCATCAGATTTGTGCATTCAGTGTCTTTTTTTATATATTTATATATCTTCTATACTGCTTTATCCTACAGTGTCACGGAGGGCCTGCAGCCTATCCTAAGAGCCTTATGGCACAAGGTGAAGTACATTCTAGACAAGTTGTCAATCCATTACAGAACATGCACACACTATAGGCAATTTGGGAACGCTAATTAAATCTTTGATTTGATCAAATCAAGTCTTTGGTCTGTGGAAGGAAACCCAACAACCATTGAGAGAACATGCAAACTACACACACAAACCCAAGGTGGGATTCGAACCCTCGCCCTTGGAGGCACAGAACCACAGAGGAACCACTAGGTTACCGTGCCGCCTCCTTCAAACAGTCTTTTATTTAAAAAAAGAATAATTATTATAATAATCTTTGTCACAGTAGGGTAAAAATCAGAATTGAGCTTCAGTCATGGCTTTAAACAACACTTTTTTGAAAGTCATGGTTTGCTTCCAACAGGAAATTTCTCAGACGAAATCTGACCACTTGGTGGCTCTGTGGCCTTTAAGAACGTAAGAATACGCTTACAAGTAGTTCCCTTCTCATTTCCTTTTTGTTTTCCTTCCTTACTTTTTTGAAGGTGAGAAAAAGGAAACAAGGAGACACAATCTATTTGTATCTTTATTCTTAGCTTCTTCAAGAACACAGAGGACAAGTCGAAAGGACAAACGTACTGATCAATGAGACGTCGCCTGGACACTGAAACATCACATTAAAGTGACTTACTTCATTTATGCCATATTGCACGAGACATACACACAGACACATTGCGATTACGCAAAAAATGACCATCAAATAATATTGTGCATGCATTTTACATTTGAATGTTGTTTTATTCAATATGATTTCTCATACACGTTCCTCTTTATCCTTGATTCATGATCTCATAGGCCATATAAATCTGTACAGTAGGATTAATGGAATGGAAACCCCAAATCCCATCAGTACAGTTTTATGAATATAATTTAACTGTCCATGCATGATTACTCTGGCTATTTGTGGAAGCCATTGAGCTTTTTTTTTTAATGAAATGTTCCACATATTTACTCCAAGTTAATATTAGAGGTCTAAAGGTTTTTGCATTATTGAGGCCTTATCCACTCAGGAATTTTATGACATCTGGCAACCATTTATGAGCCATTTGGAAAATATACTGTAGATGCAGGTAAATTGGATCTGTAACAAAAAAGATTTTTATTTATTTATTTTGTTTCTGCTTCTAATACTTACTTTTTTACCTTTTTTTTGTTTGACCAATTTATTTACTTACTTCTTTATTTTGATAACTGGCTGTTTTTTGTTGTTGTTGTTTGTTTTTTGTGGGGTGGGGAGGGGTATCGGTAGAAAAAAATAGTGTACAATGTGTAACTTGTTTATATTTCCAATAAAAAAAGACTTTGATCAAATAATAATAATAATTTTGAGGCCTGGGTTCAAACCATTCTATTCATATAAGCAGGCAAACTATCACCAGGCACCAAGGTGAATAAATATAGTAACACTGATCCTGATGGGTTAGTATTTCCACTACTACAAGAAAATAATAAAAATACTTATTTGTGATTTTGAAGATTTTGCACAAACCACCCCGAGTGAATACGGTCATTAAAGCAACAAAAAGGGACATACCAAATACTTAAAAATTCTAAAATTAATTTATCATAAATTTGACAATAAAACATATATATATTTATATACACACACATTACAGACCAAAAGTTTGGACAAACCTTCTCATTCAAAGAGTTTTCTTCGTTGTGTTCTTTATTGTGTTCTTTATTGTGTTCTTTAGCCCAAACGCGTCTCTTCTGCTTGTTACCTGTCCTTAGCAGTGGTTTCCTAGCAGATATTCTACCATGAAGGCCTGATTCACACAGTCTCCTCTTAACAGTTGTTCTAGAGACGTGTCTGCTGCTAGAACTCTGTGTGTCATTGACCTGCTCTCTGATCTGAGCTGCTGTTAACCTGCGATTTCCGAGGCTGGTGACTGGGATGAACTTATCCTCCGCAGCAGAGGTGACTCTTGGTCTTCCTTTCCTGGGGCGGTCCGCATGTGAGCCAGTTTCTTTGTAGCGCTTGATGGTTTTTGTGACTGCACTTGGGTACACTTTCAAAGTTTTCCCAGTTTTTCGGACTGACTGACCTTCATTTCTTAAAGTAATGATGGCCACTCGTTTTTCTTTACTTAGCTGCTTTTTTCTTGCCATAATACAAATTCAACCTCTTTGAATGAGAAGATGTGTCCAAACTTTTGGTCTGTACTGTATACATATAGAATTTTTTCCTTTTTTTAAATACATGGAACAGTTGCATTACACAGCAAAATATAAAGTATTTTTAAAAGTCTAATTCTGTCACATGCTGCACTTACAGTAATATTTTCAAAAGAAAATGAAGGAGAAAGACAAGGCTACATCAGGCCAAAGACACATGAACTTTACATACAAGAGAAATTAGATACTGTACAAGTGGAAAGCTGTTGTGTCTGGTTCTGTTCACTTTATCCCATTCTGTATTTGGATTTCAAAACTATATTATAATCTTATGGGACCACGGCTGTTTATGCACTTAGACAATGCGAGAAAGGGCATTATACAGTTGTACTATGATAAGGAACATCTGTGAAACTCGTAGAGGAAGAGGCTGATGATGCTGTACACTGAAGTCATATAGTTTTTAATGTTTCTCGTGATCTGCAAAAATTTGTGTGATTAAAAAGGTTGCAATAAATAACTTGCAATAAATAACAGTTCCAATTCCTTGTTCAAATTTTGCTGCCAATGACTCACTACAGAAACACAAAGTATTGCTGATTTTTTCCCCTAAACTCCACCAATACATTATCGGTACTAAATTGCACATTTTTTTGAAGTTTATCCTTTGTGGCAAAACTGTGGTGGAGTTATAGCATTTTGCAAAAATCACACAACATTTTCACATATAAATAACCCAATTTTGACATTTGTGCTTTTTTTCATTGTCATTGTGACAAACAAAACACAAAATATCTCCAGCTTGCAATGCTTCTTGCTTCATTAAAAAGAAAAAAAAAAGTTTTCTTAAAAAAATGCAAAAATGTCCTCACTCTCATTTTGCATTGTGCTGTCAAAATGTCTGTATATAAAAGATGCTACTTTTCACTCAAATGGTCATTAACAATACAATTCGTGATGAAATCTATCATATTATCACTGGTTGCATAGTGGTCAGCACTGTGGCCTCGGATTTTAAAGGTGGAGCAGCCTCGGGTCTGCATGCATGTTTTCATGTTCTCCCCGTACTTAAAGGGTTTTCTCCCACGGTCCAAAGACATGCAGGATAGGCTAATTTGAGTTTACACATTACTCATAGTGTGTGTGTGTGAGTGTGTGCCCAGTGATGTACTATATTGACACCCCATCCAGGGTGTACCACACCTTGTGCAGCAATTTTTTCCCTGGCTAAGGATAGGTTCCAGGCCTCCTGCTACCTTGCATTATAGAGAAAAAGTGAGCGAGTGAGTGAATAAAAGCATTTTCAATAGAACTCACTTCAAGACTCACTGCATTAGATACAGTGAGTGCATACATATCTACTCTTGCTTTCTTGTGGCTCTGATGTGAGAATCAGAGAAGGACATGGCATCTCTGTGCAGCAATTATTCACGACCACATGGCTGAATCTATAATAGAAAAATTCTTTGCTCTCTTGCACCTCCTTGTGTCTCCGATATGCAATATGACACAGCATAATGCTATTCTTCAAAACTTCTCCAAATGAATGGCCTTTTTAGGATTTCCTGAGGCCCTCCTAGAATGAACAGCTTTTTCTTTTTGCCTTCTAAAGTGATAACTCTCTAAAAACACTCTTTTCTCCTGTTTGTACGAGCGTGAGAAAGGAAGTAATGTAAACAAGGACATTTCAGTTGACTGCAAAGCCCCTATAATAACAAGCAACACAGGCAAAAGTTTCCATACATTGATATGCATCAGCCTTGGAATCATTGGAATAGGTGAATCCATTCGAGAAATGTGACGACTCAGCACTCCAAAACAGATCTGTTGTGTCTCAATCTCTGCTCATGCAGGTTACGTATGACCATTTAGATGTAAAATCCGGCTCTCCAGCTGTCAGTTCTCCCTTCGTGTAAACATTCAGTAGTTGTGCAAGAATTGCTGGTTAATTATGTAGATTTCTCCCTTATACAGTATGTATACTCCACTGGCTATACACAAATAAACTTCAAGCAATTACATCATACAATTGAAGGCATACTCGCTACTAGATACAGTATGGGTGGGGGGGGGCTCATTATGGTTAGACACAGAGACTATTTTTTTTTATTTCTAATAGAGATGGCCTGCTTTCAGTTTGATTGGCATTGACCGGTGATCAGCTGATCAGCCTCAGATACAAGCCATTCTGTTCTGACTGCAGATGCTCCTGAGTGGCACAACAGAAACGCATTTTATGTTGTTACATTATCAAAAAAAATCTTTGTATTTTTTATATACTGAACTCATGTGTTTTTCTCCAAACTCTGTGAACAAGCTAATCTCAAACCCACTCATTACACACGCTTACACAAGTCTCAAAACAATGTGAGCACTAATTTGTCGAAAATTGAATGCATTCGAAGCCTCACACACCCGTTCGCTCGCTCGCTCGCTCACTCGCAGCAACTCAACCCACGGACTGTCAAGTTTACTTTAGAGACTTTTGAGGCATTTGAGGAGGTAAAACATCGCCAGTTCTTTATAATTCCGGGGAATAAAGATATTTATAAAATCGCGATACGCTACGTGCCAAACAGAGGTGAGTAGAGTAGCCAAAAATGTACTCAAGTAAGAGTAGCTGTACTTCAAAATAATATTACTCAAGTAGAAGTAAAAAGTAGTCATCCAAAATATACTCAAGTAGAGTAAAAAGTATTCAGTGAAAAGTCTACTCAAGTACTAACTATTTTGTTTTATTTTTTGTAAATTATGTAAACAGTCAGACAAAATGAGAAAATAATGTACAAATTGCAACATTTCCAAATAATAAAATTAATGAAATAAATGTAATAAAATAAATTAATAAAACTAAATATCTTTACAAAATAGCAAATTAAGGAATAAGAAAAATTTCCTAATCTCACTTTTCACAATATAAAGCTTTTGAAATAAATACCTACTGTAGGTATGT
Organism: Clarias macrocephalus; assembly: GCA_011419295.1. Classification (NCBI taxonomy): domain Eukaryota; kingdom Metazoa; phylum Chordata; class Actinopteri; order Siluriformes; family Clariidae; genus Clarias; species Clarias macrocephalus. The sequence continues at coordinate 96,674 of JAAGKR010000710.1, forward strand.
TTGAACAGTGTAACTATTTCCTGTGTAAGAGATGCTGTATATTCAGTTGCCCTGCAAATGACTCAGCAGATAAAAAATAACATTAGCGAATGTGTACACGAGTTCTCACTTTACATAAACTGTGTTCAGCAGAACAAATGTAAGAAAATGATATGTATATTTTAGCCTCTAGTTTATTTGATAATTATATATGTTAAGATTGCAACATGAAATAAAACAGCTAAACTAACCGCAACATGTTTGCTTCACTGTCTAATACTGCTGACCTTCTGTGTGGTCATGTGACTCCATGCGGTTATTGTTATTGCGGCTGATTGGTCAAACGGAATCATGTGATTATTGCTGCTACATCTGATTGGTGGAACACAGTCACGTGGTAGATCCACCAGCTGCATTTCTCTGGCAAACACAAAGAATATCTAAAGTGTCGGATACATGGTTAGAAAAGTAACGAGTCGAGTGTAGCCGAATGTAGCGGAGTAAGAGGAGCTTTCTTTCTTCACAAATCTACTCAAGTAAAAGTAAAAAATATGGTGCAGTAAAACTACTCATAGAAGTATTTTTTTTTTTTCAAAAAGTTACTTAAGTAAATGTAACAGAGTAAATGGAACTCGTTCTTACCCACCTCTGGCGCCAAAATATACAGTACAGCACTGAAAGTCACACAAGTCGAAAGCGAATGAGCGTTTGTCAACGGCGCATAGCTCCAGCCACAACGTGTTCGCGGTAGTGAAAAGGAAGTTGTGTTGTGCAGTTGTTGGAAATATGTTTCTCGACGGAGGAAAAAGTATTCATGGTTGAGTATTATTTCTGCACATACGGGTACGGAAGTGGTCGTGAATGGGGACCGAGTTTAAAAAAAGGTGTCAAAACAATTCCTTCCCATACCGTCCCATTCCCCCAATCTTACACCACCTGATGCCAACTTCTGGGGAATGTTAAAGGAAAGTGTGTTCAACAGTGAAGATCCGACTAAGAACTGTGCCTGCATTACAAGAGCAAATCGTTTTGTTTTGCAGGAGTATATGGCAACCTCTGTTCCGGGATATGTTCCAGAATTGGCACGAAAGACATGAAGACTGTCTACAGCGAGGTGGTGCACATACACTTCGAACACTTACATTACGCATACTGTGGTAAATCAACATGCTCATAGTGTGTATGTTAGTTTCTTTCAGGGGAAATGAACGGTCAAGTGGGCAAGAAGGTAATATTGTTTGTCTTTTCATTTAAGTACTATATATTTTGATGCATACTGTACTTAAAGAATCGCAATTTCTATCTAATCTGCACCTAGGTATCATGAGATCATCGTACCGGGAAGTGACTGGTGATTCTCATCCCTAGTCGATACAGTGAGTTATTTAACAAATGAGAAACTAAAGTGGAAAACAAGATCATGAAATGTCCTAGTAAAATGTTGAGCAAAACAGTGTGCCTTGGCAAGAACACTAGAGGTCACTGAAATTCTCATACTCCATCAGTTTGTGGGTTCATGATGGTGGTAGTGTACGCGAACACACCAGACTTAATCTGTACTAATCTGCCGTACATGTTCAATTTGGTTGAGATGTAATGAAAATGAAGGCCATATCACATCATATTTAGGTCAGTAACTCATCAGATCAGACAGCCAGCCCTTGTGCATACAGTGTTCATCCTGGAAGACAGAAGTGGCAAAGATGATCTGCGTGAAGCTAACTCATGAAACAGATCAACCGGTTTTTCCTGTTGCCATGTGTCTGTTGCTGTGCTGCTTACCCTGCATTTAAGTACAATTCCTGTTCTGAACAGAACAAGAAAAGAACAGTGGCATGACATCTGTTCTATAACCACTTCGACCCTTCTGCAATATCCCTCTTAGGAATATCTAGCTTCCTATGCTTACCCAATGCATTTAGTTTTTTTTTTTGTTGTTGTTGTTGTTGTTGTTTTTTAGAGATAGCCTGTCCTGCTCTTCCTTAGGAAGGATTAATAGTTTTTTTTTTTTTCTGCAAGCAGAGTGTATGCCACATGTCGGTCTGGGAATGATCCAGCTGGGTTGAGCAATACCATAAGGGTGTGTGTGTGTAGATGCTTGTTTCCTATCCAGGGAAAGCAGCATGTGGGAGGTTGTTGTTCACCCACACACAGACCCTGCCTATGCTCCCTACGCTGCTACTTGATAGGCTGACCTAGAGTACCCATCCTGACAGATGATTTGATTCAGTATTATGTTGATGCGCATTAGAAAGCTGTACATTTTATATTTCTTTTTATTATTTGTATTTTGTTTCACACTATTTAATTCTTTTAAATTCCCTGGTCCTGTTCATCCCAAGCATCTCACAAATTTATAAAAAGGAGAATGAAAAACAGATGCATATTTACAGAGCAAGTACGTAGCATAATTTCCCAAATACAAAACAATTGCCAAGGCCTTCATGAACTCAAGGGCTTCAACATGTGAGCTAGAGAAATGCAAAATGTGCTCCTATCTAGATGCTACAATCCTTACACTGATCAACCATAACATTACAATGCAAAACTATTGTTAGCACGTATTGTACGTACTGGCCCATCACGGCATGACTCCACAAGACCTTTGGCAATGGATCTTTTGGGTGCTGTGGTTTGCGGGGTGTGGCCCTCCATGGATCTGACGCCTTTGTCCAATGCATACCATTGGAGTTTAATTGGATTAGGATTTGGGGTGTTTGGAGTCCAGGACTGAAGCCTTAGGCTTTTTGCCTGCAGGGCTCGGAGAGTGCATAAACTTTTCTGCGGGATGGGACCAGATTGATAGGACTGGCTTTTGATCCCACGGACACGGGTGACCCTTTGGGTGCCCATGACTCTATCACTCTATCAATGTCTTGTTAATGTTGTAGCTGATTGATTATAAAAAGGTCTGAATAATCAGTTAATAAGGTCTGGATAAGTGATATCCATAAATGTACAGTGACAATAGTTAAGTGCTTAATCATTAATTACTTAATGGCTACAAACAAGAAATTTCAAAGTGGCTTTAACTTCTTTCACGAAAGCACCTTATATCTCTTTTGAATAGTTCCACGCATTTCAAACAGACAAGACATGTGTTTTATATTTGGAGCAGGGAAAATAAATGCCAACATTCTGTTTTCGTCATTGACTTTTATTTAAACAAGCTGTTGCCACTTCACTAATAGGTCGAGATCAGATCTGCAACATCTTTTACTGATACTGGTGCATCTGTAGCATATGGTACAGTACATATGACAAGAATTTCCATGTTAAAGCAAGAAGAACAGGAAACATGTTTACTAAAAAAAATATTTATAACTGGACTTGGAACTCCTAACTCTATTAATTAATGACCCGTTGACCAATGCTCCTAAAATTCAACTGATAATGCTTTGTTACGCCACATCCCTTTCTAAGTTTGAAAAATGATTCCCTTGGGTGGTAAATAACGTCTAAACAAGTTTAAAAGGTTCTATTTACTATTCCTTTCACAAATTAGCATATACAGTACTGATCAGCCAAAACATTTTGATCACTGACAGATAAAGTACATGGATCACCCTTGGGATTATGGGCACCCAAGGCTTCCTCATGCCCATGAGGATCAAAGGTAAGCCTGTCTGATCTGATTCCACAGAAAACCCAATGCAGCACAAACTGCAGAAAAAAACACGCTGTCCATGATAAAATCAAAAAAAAAAAAAAATAGGCACCAAAACACCCAAGTGCACCACAGCAAGCCACACACAGAACCCAGCTAGAAAAGAGTTGTTAATCTGGGCTCCAAACTTTCAAGATCTCAATCTGACTCAGTGTCCCTGGAATGCATCAGGCAAACAAATCCAATTCATGGAGGCCCCAAACCGCAACCCAGAGCACCCAAAGGATCTGCTGCTAACGTCCTGGCGCCAGACACCACAGCACACCACCAGAGGACTTATGGAGTGATGCCCTGAGGAGTGAGAGCTGTCCCAATGGCACAACGGGAACCCATTGCTTTGTTATGTGATGACTGGTCTCAGAGATCCCCCAAAATGTGTCTGTTAATGCTCTAACTAAAACACTACTTTTCATACCACAAACTCACTTTATTTTATTCCTCGTCTGAATGTGCCATTTCATTGTCTATGAAATCCTTATTCTCCTTAGCTACGTATCTTAGGAACTGTTAGTGTTAGAGCGTTCATTTTTGGATCAGTGAAGTGTGAAGTTCATTTTTGGACACAGGTGAAGGGAGTTTGACAACTTTTGTGTGTGTGTGGGGGGGGGGGGGGTCTATTCAAATGTTTTTTGTTTTATTTAGACAGTGGTGTAGTGGTTAGCACAGTCGCCTTGCACCTTCGGGGTCCAGGCTCGATTCCTGTCTGTGTGCATGGAATTTGCATGTTCTCCCTGTGCTTGGTGGGTTTCCTCCGGGTACTCAGGTTTCCTCCCACGGTCCATAGACCTGCAGATTAGGCTAATTGGCATTCCCAAATTGCCCGTAGTGTGTGACTGTGTGTATGTGTGTGCACCCTGCGATGGATTGGCAGACTGTCCAGGGTGTAGCCCGCCTCATACCCTAAGCCTCCTGGGATAGGCTCCAGGCCCCCCGTGACACTGAATACAGGATAAAGTGGTATAGATGATTAGTGAGTGTTTTGAATGTCTAAATATGTACTAAATTACTAAAAAGTAAATTTTGCATAATAGTGCAGCTGTAAAGTGATCACAAAATCAAACACAAAATCATCTTAATTGAATATATACCATACTATACTATATTATACTACAGTATACTATATATAGTTACTGTACGTTTCATTGGTTAGTCTTAGCAAAAAAAAAGAAAAAAGGAATTTGACAGCAAAATGAGATAACTCCATTTTTGCAGTTTAAAAATAAGATTTTTCTAATTAAGCAAGAAGTATTGCAAACTCATGGAATATTTTGTGCATGTTTTCTTTGAGACATATGGGTATAAACAAAAAGCGCAAATGGCAAAATATTATGTCAAAACAATTTTGGTGAACAAGTGTGAATTTTGTGTGATTATGCAAAACATTACAACTCCGCTTCACAATGTTTTGTCACAATAGACAAATCAGCTTTCAGTTTATTTTTTTGGTTATTATGCAATTTGGTATCAAAAATAGTTGTAATAATAAATAGTTTTAATTAAAAAAAAAAATATATATATATATATATATATATATATATTATATATATATATATTATATATATATATATATATATATATATAGCAAACTCATGCTGTGTGTTTTTCTAGTAATTCACAGGCAGATCAAAAACAAATTGGATCGACGGAAAAAAATGTTGCATACAAAACCTTTTTAATTACAAAGATTGTTGAAGCTCATGAAAAACATGAAAGGAAACTGAGTTCTACAATGCATCTTCTTCAGTCTCCTGCACCAGTTTCATAAACTAGTTCTAAAATGGTGTTCATCGTGTTCTTTTTCCTAGTAAACCATTCCCACTAATTTGTTGCGATACTATCCACTACAGCGTGCCTTGTCAATCAGAATGGCAGGGTATGTGGCAATCCCAGAACAATAATTTATCATACTGTAACTGGACAGATCTCAGGCCAATGTCAGTGATGGCATCAATCCATGACTTCTGGGCTGCATTGGGACATAATTTACCAGAGCATGAACAGCCCTTCGCAACACTTCAGCCTCTGACAGTACATCAGTTTCCCGGTTTTCTAATTATGGGTCACTCCATTTAGGATGACATGGTATCCAAAATACACCTTTATGTCAAAAAAAGCTTGCATAATATATTTTTTTATGGAAACTGAACAGAGCTGCCTTGTAGACTTAACAAATTAAGGAAACCGGAGCTGTGTGCACATTGTTCTACTCTTGATTGCATAATTATATCATTATAAAAGAGCTACAAATGACAGGGTCAGCTACATTCCTGTTTAGATTAGGGATGCCAGATCACCATTTCTGTTGATTCTCTGTTTTACCACTTTCAACAAAGCAGGTCATCAAGAACCACAAACTCTTTTCAGAGATGCTCCTGTCTGTAAAAGCCAGCTATCTTGGGTTTTCTGGTTTCTTGATGAAAACATACTGTAGGGCTAACTGCATTTCCTTCGAGCCATCCCCTCCAAATAATAAACCCCTAAAGACATGTAAAAAGCTCGAGACTAATTTTATTGTGCTTCCTATATCATTAAGAATCGTAGGCATTTCTTGTGCTAAGGAGAACAGCCTATAATTCTACTGTAATTTCCTTTGGTTTCAGGCAGGATCATTCTGCTAAAAAGGTCATACCAAGGAGTGCTAGAATTCATTTACTGGAATTTGCTGTGCTGAAAAACACCCATGCTGCAATTAAATCAGGATGACACATAATTATCCAAATCACTAAGAGCTTCATGGTGATTTGGCATAAAAAAATAAAAATAAAAATAAAAAATACATTTTAGACCGTCTAGAGATGCTGCGGAATGGACATGCTACTCTGATTAAAACAAGTGAATACTAATGCTATAGCAGTAAACTGATATTTAAAAGGCTATAATGTCCAATGTCCAAATATATATCTTGTCAGTGGACTGGCTTTCATTTCTTAGCGTTAATGCCTTTTAATATGTCTTATATTAAATATACAAGTTGTGGATATAATGCATATATACTGTAGAAAATATTAATAACACAGTGAAACTCACATATACTGTAGATAACACACGTTACCAAGGTTCACACTTCTTTCGGTTTTTATGTGACAGCCATTCTCTTATTATAGTCAAAATAACTTTTTGTTGGCAAATTTAACAGTTACATTAAGGTTAAATTAAACACATGTTTAAGGGAAATAAGCATCTAAGGCAAATAAGTACAATTTTCATTTGCACATGAATGAGTGTAAAAAAAATACACATTAGAAGTGATTGTGGTTATTAATGGTGATTATATTACAGTACTATAATAAAAAAACATATATTTTTTAAAAATAAGAACAGATAAACAAGAAAGAAATAAGACAGGACTACTATTACTACTTCTAATACTACTACTAATAATAATCATAATTTCTGGAGTTATTGTGAAGTGGCGGAGCACAGATGCATCACTTTTCCTAGGCAAAAGGCTAAAAACTTTTTCCTTAGCCCGGTTGTCATAACAACGGCTGTCTCTGCAAGGCTGACTCACACACAGAGAATGTAACCAGATCTCTCGCATAGACTTCAATAAGAAAGTGACCGTGCTGCTCCTTGACCAAGTATCTTCGGAACAGTTAGTGCTGAAGCATTCATTTTTGGAGCTGTCAGGAGACCTGGGTGAAGGTTTTGACATAAGTTTTTTTTTTGTGTGTGTGTTACTGGGTTGGGAGTGTTGAGAGTGGTGCAAAATTCAGAATTTAAAGGTTCAGTGAGAGAGAAACGGAGGGAGTTTTTTGCTGCTTCACAATGCCTACACTCTAGAATCCTATTGATTTTGAATGAAACATTTTTTTTTTAGCATGTTTGGCACTGGTGTTTAAATAGTTCGTTATTTTTCATTGACCTGATCTTTTCCAAAGTAGTTGAGATTTTTGTATTTTTCAGCGTAATGTGTCTTTCATTTTCTGGTAAAGGGGTGCAGTGCAGGTCCCAACTCAAAAACAGTGCATTTTTTTCTGTCAGTATCACTCAGGAGCCCGGGATAAACAATTTCATGTAAGGTTTGTGGGAGTGCTTGCAAAATTGAGGGAGATATTAGTAGAAAAAAATCATTTTGGGAAAACTTTAGGTCTAATTCCTTAGAATAGTAATAGCAAACAATTCCCATCCCTCCTACTCCTCCTACTACTACTAATAATAATAAAAGGCCACCTTTTATTAAAAGTTAACCAATAATTTTGATCATAATCCATAATCAGTAGTGAGGGTCAGTATGAGGGCAACTTAAAACTGATTTGCTGAATGCACTGGGAAAAGAGTGGGAATTTAAGAAAGGATAAACATGGTAGGTGAAGATGAATTAGAAAAAACACATCCTGACCAGTTTGTTTTTCTCTTTCTGACAGCACTGGCCAGCAAAGAACTTTACCGACGCATATTAACAGATTCCAGCATACAGTACAGACATCTGCCCCCATCAGTCCTCTAGTACATTTTTTAAACCATCACTCTTATGACCCTTTAATAGCAAGATAAGTTTTATCTATTGACTAAAGCCAACCACATAAGACGAAAAAGAGGAACATGAGCAGACCTACCTTTCCTGGCACGGGAGAAGAGTTTAATACTGACGGGAGAAGCAGACGAGGAAGTAGACAGGGAAGCACATGAGGACTCTTTGGAGGATGAGCGAAAGATACCAGAAAAGCTGAGGCGGCGAGGAGATTTAGGTGGCGAGTCCTGATGTAGGGGGTAAGGAAAAATGGTTCGTGGTGACCCCGGACTCGTTTTGGACCTCGCTGGAGCCGACATGGGGCTAGAAGGCCGGCTAAAGGGACTCCTGCTGAAAAATCCTTTGGTTGGGCTAGCGGAGCGGCAGCTGATCTCCCCCTGCAGGTAAAACCCAACATACAGAAGTGACTCCCAAAGAACTACACATTTTAATTTCTAGAAGTAGAAATACTGTTCCTAGAAAGCTCCAGAGTTTGCTCAAGAACATGGAAGCATTCGATAAATAACTATGAAAAAAATCTGCAAGTTAGAGAAAAGTAACATTCATGTCTAATGTACAGTATGTAATAAAAGGTTCATTAGTCTGGTGAGACCAAAATTTAACATTCAGGCTTTTTCATAAAGCAAGCTTTGGACAAAGAATCCAAGCATGGTGGTGGTTCTCTGACCTGGTTCTCACTGAGTTTTTTTTTCTATTCAGTGCTGAATTGACGCCAGGTGTTTCCCTGGACACATTTTTCAGAACTTTATAATTGTTTATTTCGATATCTTGTCAACCTTTATGATGCTGTTTAGGTATGTTCTCCAACTAACTATGGAGCCTTTTAGAAACATGTTCATGTACTGAGAAGACATCCATGACATCCGATGTTGACCATTTTTGTGGTATCCAACTGCAATATGCTGAGGCATTTTTTAAAGACATAAGTGCATGACATAATTTCAGTTCCAGGAAAATTTCTGCCGCTGGGGGAAATAGGAAGAGAAGCAACACAAATGAAAACCCTACTGAGAGAAGAATGGAGTTGATGGGTTAAAAGTATGTATACCCCTTCCCTGTGAAGGCCTGAGTGCTAATTGTCAAATCAAAGTTTGGACACAGCATCTAATTCGGCAGTCTTTGAGGATTTTTATTATTTTCTACAAACAATGCTGAAGGTATTTAAAATATGTAGTAGTCTCCTTTGCACAGTTGGTATTGAGATGTGTCTGCTACTCTATCAAACCTTCATAACGGCTCTAATCTGAGGTGCTGTTAGTGATTTGTAAGTTTTGGTCTTGCTTTTAAATGAGAGCAGTTTCATCATAGTGTTTGATGGATTTTGCAAATGCACTTGACATAGTACTGTTCTTGCAAGAATTTTTCCAGAACAGCTGACCTTAATATTTTAAAATAACAAACGGAGTGTTTTTGTTGTTGTTGGTACTTAATTACCTACCACCATATATGTATTGAAAAATCCAGTATTGTTCTATATGGAATAAAATCACTGTCGAAAATAATTGTGCGTAAAAAAAAAAAGGTGTGTGTGTAATTCTGTGAAATATACGACTCTGAGTCGTGGCCATAGATTTTGGAATCCAACTCGGACAAAACACAGAATGACACACACACCTTTTTTTTTACGCACAATTATTTTCAACAGTGATTTTATTCCATGTAGAACAATACTGGATTTTTCAAAACACATATGGTGGTAGGTAATTAAGTACCAACAGCAATCATCAAGGCCACATGCACAGGCATTACTATCCGAGGGAAGAGGAGTTGTTTCGGCGCATGCGCCCGCCACCGTTTTACCGTTGTGCTGTAACAAACACACAATCTCGTATCTGTAAAAAGTCGCTGCTGTAGATTTTGGAATCCAACTCGGACAAAATCCAACTTAGACTTTTTTTTTATGCATGATTATTTTTAACAGTAATTTTATTCCATAGTTCTAGAGGTGACCTGATTCAAATCCAAACTTGTGTTTCTGTACATTCTGTACATGGATGCCCATGTCATGCAGCTGGTAAAAAGAATAGCAGAAAATCTGAAGAAATTTACTTAATATTTAAATTTTCTGATCAGCGTCAAATTTATTAATTTGACTTTTTTCCTTTTATATTCTTGGTAGCTTTTGAAACTCACAGAGTGGGATGCTAACTAATGTGTCTGAAGTAGCCTAGTCAAAGCTAGCTATCATGGAACATCAACAACTTACAAGGAAACTAAGTAAAAAAAGTAAATATCTCTGACTTTCCCTGCCTGCTCTACATCAGATGCAATCGATACAGAGACCGAGTCGAGTTCTTGGGTAGGCTCATCCCAGCAGGACCCAGCAGCTAGCAAAGCACAGCCAAGTTTCTTGTACCCACAGCTTCAGTTCAATTCAGCATGGCCATTATGAAAAGAGTTAAATTTTGGCTCCTAAATACAGAATGTGAAGTTAAAAGATTTACGTTTGTCTGGAGCCCTGTAATAATGAATTGTGATTTCCAATACGGTAAAAGTAATCAAACAATTAAATACAATAAATTCAATAATAAACGTTAGCTGACTTTGACTAGGCTACTTCAGACACATTAGTTAGCACGGCACTCTGCGAGTTTCAAAAGCTACCAAGAATATAAAAGGAAAAAACAAATGATTCCGGGATCCCCTGCGGATTTTTCCAACATGGCTTTTAGAAGCACTGCTTTGTAGCACATGACCAACAGACAGCACTCATTTACTGACCACCAAGCGAGCACTGGAAATGAACCATTTAAAGGTAGTGCTTTTCAAGAAATAAACATGAAGAAATGTGGTGAATTGCTACTAAATTCTTGTCGACAATGAGTTCTCTTTAAGCTTAAACTGTTTATAACTGAGCTGTGCTTGAATGTTTAGCGAGAAAAGGTTCAAGGATGTGCAACTGAAGAGTCGATAAATTGAAAGAAATGCATTTCTTTTTGTTTCCATTCCTGCACGAAAGCCACAGTTTCTTACAACGAAATGCACTTTGAGAATTTGACATTGAACAGCTCTGTCTCTGCTCTGTGATCATTGTGCCAGATGAACCTAATAAAAACCCATCAAAGGGGAAATAAAATACACTACACTTATCCTAAATGATTAAATAAACCAGTTCTTATTAATGGGCTTGGTGGTAGAATTCATTACAATTGTGTAAAGTTAAAGGCCTTTTTTTTTTTTTTTTAGTTTGTTTTGCTGGAACATTTTAATCGGTGTGTTTTTCACCCGCAGCAGTGTTTAGTATTTCCAGTCCTGTTCATCTATGTAAACAGTCAAAAGCAGCTACTCAAAACTGTTTAGACATGCAAAAACACAGGGTCACCTTGTGTTACTCAGGGCTTCTTGCTGGAAAGGCTGAACAACGTGTGTTTAAATGAGTTATAATGAGTTAAAGAAAACCTAAAGAACAACTACATAATTCTGTAAGCACTAATCAAGTTTATTTGTGATGATCTTGAGTAAAGATTGGAATTCACAAATAAAAAATAAGGTACTGTGCAAAAGTCTTGAGTTGTATCTCAATTTAATTGTATCTTTAGGAACTTCTCCGGCCATCACAGTAAAACATTTGAATCCATTTCTTTAACACACGCATACATACACACACACACACGCACGCATACATACACACACACGCACGCATACATACACACACACGCACGCATACATACACACACACGCACGCATACATACATACACACACACGCACACACACGCATACATGCACACACACTACCGGACAAAAGCTTGGACAGAAGTTTGATCACTCATTTTCTACATTGTAGAACAATACTTTATTTTTTTAAAGTTATGAAATAACACATATGGTGTTAGTTATTAAGAAAGAACAACAACAACAATAACTGTCAGTTCTTATTTTAAGACATGCATTTGCAAAAGCCATCAAGCACCATGATGAAACTGAAGACCATACCAGGAAAGCTAAACTTACAGTACCACTGCTGCAGAGAAGTTCATTTAGAGTTACGGCATCAGAAATCACTAATTTACAGCACCTCAGATTACAGCCATTATGAAGGCTTTACAGAGCATAAGTAGTGAAGGAATATTTTGCATGAATATTTTAATTGGTTTTGGCAATGAAAGCAATAAAAGAAATCAGGAAATTATAAATACCATGAAATTATAAATACACACAATATATATATTATATGTACACAGTGTGTGTATATAAGCATGTGTACAGTGGAATCTCGGATTGCAAATAACCAAAAAAATATTTTAATAAACGAGCAAGTCTTGGTTTACAAGTACCGAGTATCATGTAGCACGCATGCGCTTCATGTTTCGACGCCGAGCGTCACGTGATCACAACTGAGCCAATGAATTTTCTCTCGTGCACACTGCGGAATTGTGGGTAATCGTCTCAGTCTTCGTGCGCGTCTCTCACTGATATAATAAACATCCATGCACGCGTGTGCCCTTTACTAGAACACTGTGACCACTTGTGTGCATGTAAAGCCTCTTTTATTTTGTTTGAATGCGCGTGCGTACAGAGGGCGTGTACTGTTTATTATAATCACATGTGTGTGTGCGCACGTGTAAAGCAAAAGCAAGTCTCATTAGAGAGGTTAAAGATCCATTTTCTCTCTCTCTGTGTCAGCGTGCACTTTGTGTCCATGCACGCTTCATTTGACACCGTGCCCCTTCACACACACACACTCCTCCTCTCGCCTTCACGCACGTGCACGCACCAATAGAAACACTGCTCTGTCGCAATCCTTTTCAAAGGTAAAGTGCAGGTTCATTTGTTTTATTTTTGCTTTACAGCAGTGATTCTGTTAGTCTGCGCTCACTCGAGTGTCATTAGAGAGATTTCTAATTTTTCCAATAACACTGTGTTTCCATGAGTGTGGCCTCGGTGTGATTATAGATCCCAGCCTTTCATTTGAAGCACATGTAGATAATATTACCAGGATTGCATTCTTTCACCTCAGTATATTTTTTTTATCTTTGCAATATTTCTGTCACTAAACGATGCAGAAAAACTAGCTCATGCTTTTATCACCTCTAGTTTGGACGATTGTAACGCCTTACTGTCTGGTTGTCCAACTAGGTGCATAAACAAGCTTCAGTTAGTCCAGAATGCAGCAGCAAGAGTCCTTACTAAAACCAGAAGATACGAGCACATCACCCCTATCTTATCTACACTGCATTGGCTCCCTGTGAAATTTCGCATTGATTTTAAAATACTACTATTGACATATAAAGCATTAAATGGTCTCGCACTGCAGTATCTGACTGAACTACTAGTGTCTTATGATCCGCCATGCCTACTTCGATCAAAAGATGCAGGCTGCTTATCAGTACCGCATATTATGAAAACTACAGCAAGGGGCACAGCTTTTTCTTACAAAGCCCCAAAGTTATGGAATAGTCTTCCAATTAATGTTCGGGACTCAGACACAGTCTCAGTGTTTAAGTCTAGGCTAAAAACCTATTTATTTAGCCAAGCATTTTTGTAAATAAATTTGCCTTAGATAAAGGAGCAGATCTGATCCCCACTCTCATTGATCACTCAGGTTTGTTGACGGTGAAGTGATTGGTCGCTTTACATCTTAGGGAGCCCTCATGTCTGTGTTTCCTTCTGGCTCTCCCTTTAAGTTATGCTGTCATAGTTAGTCCTGTCGGAGTCCCTGCTTGCACTCTGCACTAAAGATACGTTCACATTATACATTGTTTGTCTGTGACCATACCTAACTGCCATCTCTCCTTCTCTTCTGCTCTCTCCTCTCCTTTCTCTCTCTCTCTCTCTCTCTCTCCCTTCCTCTCTCGCTTTCCCTCTACCTGTCTCTCTGTCAAGCTATACATGTCGCTCCTGAGGTGCCATTGATCAAGTCCACCTCTGCCCCCTGGAGCTGTCTGATTCGTCCTGGTGTTCTGCTTCTGGTTGGAGATATCATTACATGAATGCCCCGTGTGGTCTGCCTGGGATGCGTGTGGTGACTGGGGACGGTTCCACTTTTCCACGGTCCTGTCCTCGGCTGATGCTGGTTATCTGTTGAGCCTGATTCCTCTCTAGGTTTCTTTCTATCACCATCTCAGTGAGTTTTTCCTTGCCACTGTCGCCATCGCCCTCTGCTTGCTCATCAGGGACAATTTTATCATTTTGATTCATACACGTTCACATCTCATACAAACTTAAATAATTCTTTTGATTGTGTAAAGCTGCTCTGCGACAATGTCAATTGTTTAAAAGCTATACAAATAAAATTTAATTGAAAATTTAATTGCACTGTGTGTGAAACTCAAATAAGAGAGGAGGAAGGGTTACTGTGTCAGACGAGAACAGGAGGAGGGGAGGGTCTCATTCCTCCTCTTACTTTATCTTCACACACACATACACAGCACCTGTGCGTGCGCACAAATGGAAACACTTATCTGTCGGGAATTTTACTTTTTTTTTTTAAAGGTAAAGTGCAGGTTAATTTGTTTTATTTTACTTGTTTTATATATTTTGAATTAATTATTTTTATGTATATATTTTTTGGGTTGTGGAACGAATCATTTGAGTTTCCATTATTTCTTATGGGAAAATTGATTTACAAGTGTTTTGATATACGAGCCCGCTTCCGGAACGAATTATGCTTGCAATCCATGGTTCTCCACTTGTATACACACACACACACACAAATATTCACATTATTTACGCACACGCGCACACACACAATTTTGCCAAGAGTATTTGCTTGCCTGCCTTCACATGCATATAAACTTAAGTAACATCCAAGTCAGGAGTCCTGACCTCAACCTGATAGAACTGCTTTTGGATGAATTAGAGCGAACACTGTGAGCCAGGCCTTTTGAGAATGGTCAAAAATTCCCATAAACACACTCCTAAACCTTGTGGAAAGCCTTCCCAGAAGAGTTAAAGCTATTATAACTGCAATGGGAGGGCCAACATCATATTAAACCCTGTGGATTAAGAATAGGATGTTACTCAACTTCATATGCTTTTGAAGACAGGCAAACAAATACCTTTGGCAATATAGTGTTCAGAGGAAAGTACCATTCCTTTCCACTTGCATGACGTCAAAGCCACCAAACAAGCACAAATCAAACCATATGCTTCTATTAGACACAAGTATTTAGGACACATTGATTGATTTTCATGTTCATATCCACAGCCTAAAGAAAGGTATTGTCTACTGTATACATTGGGTTGCCAATTATATATATATATATATATATATATATTGCTAAACTTTACAGTAGAAAATGGTAAAAAAAATTATAATGAATAATAAAAATAAAATAAGAACAATCAGTAATTTTATATGGTATAAAAAAATACATATTATAATAAATAACCTAAAGATATAAACCTCAAGCAAACTGGCATGCTTGTGCAAGCATACTAAATTACATGTTATGTAAGACATGACAATCCTTTACCATAGTGTACAGATTACAGGCTAGCTGTGCACATCTAAATCCCAAAACACACAGTGGAAATGAACAGCGTGTTCTTCACTTACATTTCAAGACCGTAGACGCTTGACTGCAAACAAGGTTATTAAAAACGACCTTTCCTTAAGGTCCAATTAGTGAGATAACCAAAACATCAGAATCAGGGCACGTCCCTGGGAAGCTTAATGCCAAGCTGTGATCGCACAGAAAAAAAACACATTCTCAGAACACTGTGAGCTTCTCGCTTATAACACATACACTGCTCCAGGCACCTCACAGGAACATCCTCACATCAAGGTGATGAATATGACTAAGTGTATTCACCCAGCATATTTAACTCTGACAGTTTATTTCCTCCGGGGACCATTAGAATAGGACTAGTACTGCATCGTGCCTATTTAATCATTAAAAATGATTGAATTATTTATTGTCATCTCACTGAAAGCAACACACGATGGTTTATCACAGATTATGTTGGATTTCGGTGACGTTACCTTATGTGTACTATCCTTGTCATTGTGCTCATCATCTCCCTCCAAGAAGGGCATAGCAAACAAGCTCAGGTCCTGCAAAAGGAAGGAGAAATTGTCTTATCATAAGGAAACAGCTCGATAAAACAGCTCATTAGCGTCACTAAGGGCTATTAAACAATTATTTTTAAAAACAAAGAAAGAAAAAAGAAAAGCAGTGGTAACATCAAAAGTAAAGTGTCACTACAGTGTACTTGTAGGTACACTGTACCTACCCTTCTAGGTCGAAGCTGATTTTGGTTTCTTTAAAGGTATCAAGTACACTTTTTCTTCTCATGAATGTAACCTTAGTCTGCAAATGATTATAAGAGTATTACTGTACCTCCTACACAATTCATATGAACCCAGTGCACACAGATAAACCCCGTCAGAGTTGCTTTCATTATATTCGTCTCTAAAAATCTTATATAAAAGTACCTAATTATCTGAAAAATAAGTCAAATATGCATTTAAAAAAAAACTATGGTAATATAATAACTTTTTAAGTTAAAGATTTTAAACATGGTGGTCAAATAAAGTAGTACTGAAATTGTGCATATTGGTTCGGTAGCCCCTAGGGACAAATTCAGTACTAAATGCCTCCCGAAGGCCCAGGTTCGATTCCCACCCAATGCCCAAACCGTGCCGGTCCCAAGCCCGGATAAAATGGGAGAGTTGCATCAGAAAGGGCATCCGGCATAAAACCTGTGCCAAAATTGTGTGTGGATTGGACGTTCCGCTGTGGCGACCCCTCAACGGGAGCAGCCCAAAGATTAACAACAACTAGGTACAGTATTCCCTAAGGACGCAACACATGCAAAAATAAAAGAACAAACTTTTTGGATTTGCAGTGCTTTTCCATAAACACCCAAAACACACAGGGTATACAGTCAAAGGTTTGGACACAGCTTCTAATTCAATGATTTTGATTAATGGAAAACAATGCTGAAGGCATCTAAAATATACAACTATCTCCTTTGAACAGTTGATATTGAGAGTTATATTGTGTCTGCTCCTTATGCTCTGTAATGCCGGATCTAATCTGAGGTGCTGATTGTTAATCGGTGACTTCTGAGGCTGGTAACTCTGAAAGAACTTTGCCTCTGCAGCAGAGTTAACTTTTGATCTTGCTTTCCTGGGATGCTCTTCATGAGAGCCAGTTTCATTCAAAGCTCGATGGCTTTTGCAAATGCACCGGACAATACTGTTCTTGCAAGAACTATTCCAGAACAGCTGACCTGTTGTTGCTGGGGTTTATTACATCATTCCATATGCGTTATTTCATGATTTCCTGTATTGTCATGATGTCATATACCATAATCTCCAGTATTGTTCTATAATGTAGAAAATTAATATCTAAACAAGAAAGATCGGTGTGTCCAAACTGGTACTGTAAAGCACAAGCATTACAAAATGCACTGCAAACCCAAAAACCTAAAAGTTAACAAAAAAGTTAAAGCACATGGATAAATGCCTAAAACAAACAGTTGATTTTGTTCCGTTACCTCTTGGGAACACTGATTGATGTCTTATTGATTGGTACCGCCTGGTCTGGGCAACCATTAGCTCAATTAGAGCTCATCACTCCCCCTGTGATCCTGGAGCACTTCCGATGAAGCAAATTTCCTTTGCAGCATTTTTCCTTTTGCATGTGCTCCGACTTTATGCGTTTTTGGATTTGCAGTATGTTCCTGTAAAGTGTGCTTTCACTTCATACCTGCACCTTTGCACGCCTGGGGCATATGTTAATGTTTAGACATCGAACACAACAATAAAGGTATGTCTGAATGATCCACACTGCTGAACTTGGCCCATTTTTCTTATGCAATATCGGCTCAAATGAGGAGTGATATAAAAGACAACATCAAAAATCTGCATTTCAGTGCAACGGTACTTAAAGACTATGCAAAGTCAGCATAGCACACAGCTGTCTGATATGATTTCTAACACTGCAAGGCGCTGTGATCATGCGAGTCCTTGGAATTTCGTTCCCATATTAAAAATAGCGTCTCAACTAATATACAGTAACTATAAGTAAAAGTAATGCCGTTTCTAAAACAGAACCTTCCCAAACCTTTGCATACAAAGACTGAGACATTGACACTGCTGTGTCAAATAATATTTGGAAACGTGTACACAGCAGCAAAACAAATATAATGATCAAAATAGAATATTAAATGCACAGTGGGCCTTGATACCAGAGGACTGAAACATAATCACAAATATGCAATGCAGCAGGACATTTCTGGTCATACAGATGGAGGACCCAGTGGGAACATAATATCTGTAAAATTGCCAAACTGCTGATCCAGAAATAAACAGGATGGACCACTATCTACTCGACTACCCAGCTCAATATCAGATTGTCCTGTGGATCGGTCCCACTGGACAAATCACTGAAACACATTATTTATTTATTTATTTTAAACTGAAAATTGTCAATTCTAACAGCTACAGCACCATGAGAAGATGTGACTTACCATCAGTCATTAGTGTCGCACTATATACCGGTACAAAAAAAAAAAACCCATACCATTTAGAAAAAAAGAGTACTATACCAGCATTTTGATCATCTATTTTAATAGTCTACTATGTGAATGCCTTGCACCTCCAGAGTCCGGGTTTGATTCCCGTCTCTGTGTGCATGGAGTTTGTTCTCTCTGTGCTTGGTGAGTTTCCTTCGGGTTTCCTCGGTTTCCTCCCACAGTCCAAAGACATGTATTTTAGGTTAATTCGCGATCCCAAATTGGCCGTAGTTTGTGAGTGTGTGTGTGTGTCCTGCGATGGATTGGAACCCCGCCTTGTGCCCCAAGTCTCCTGGGATAGGCTCCAGGCCCCCTGCGACCCTGAATACAGGATAAAGTGGTATAGATGCCTATTTGGATAATTGTAATCTGCAGTGATGGCTGAGAGGTAAAAAAAAAAACTTCGACTAAGGATATCGCATATACAGTACAATATTATTGAAATGAAATTATGTATGACAACACTGGTCATCTTTATACTGCTGAGAATGAATGAATTAATTTCATTTCATTTCTTTGCCTATTCAATTCATGAAAACATTTGAGAACCACTGCAACATCATAGATGTGGATGTGTGACATGGATCTTTTTCTCGGTATACAACACACACTTTATTATGTAAACCAATGAATCTGTAAGGTTTATGAAATTAGCCAATCATGTGACAGCAGAACAGTAGACGCAGGTCTAGTGTCAATCCATGTCAAATATTATAATGTAAAAAAGACGATTGATTTCTTTGACTGTTGGTGGGGCCAGATGGCTGGGTTAAGTAGAGTATACCTGGGCGTGCCCACTCACGCTACTGCTCCAGCACCTGTTTATTCTGCTACCGTGAGAGTGGTGTCCTGAGAGCCAGTAAATGCAGTAGTAAAAACTGCGTATTTGGATTTTCTGATATGTCATGTAGAACCAAAGTTTATTACTTTTAAAATATGCACATTGTACTGCTACCGGAATACAAGAATGACATTTTATATTTTTTTGCCCAGTCATGTTTGTATAGCTGGTTTAAATTCAATAAAACTCAGTCTGTCATATTGCCTAGGTTGTGCTGAAAAAAGATTTTTCACTCTTTATTGCACAATCCTGAGCCCTTTATACTCACTCACTCACTCACCCACCCACTCACCCACCCACTCACTCACCCACTCACTCACTCACCCACTCACTCACCCACTCACTCACCCACTCACCCACCCACCCACCCACCCACTCACCCACCCACTCACCCACCCACCCACCCACCCACTCACCCACCCACCCACTCACTCACCCACCCACCCACTCAACCACCCACTCACCCACTCACTCACCCACCCACCCACTCAACCACCCACTCACCCACCCACTCACCCACCCACTCACTCTATTCTGTATACGGGGTCGTTGGGGGCCTGGAGTCTATCCTAGGAGACTTCGGGCACACACTCACACACTCACATGCTCATTCACACACTATGGGCAATTTGGGAACGCCAGTTAGACTAATCTGGATGTCTTTGCACTGTGGGAGAAAACCGGAGTACCCGGAGGAAACCCACCAAGCATGGGGAGAACATGCAAACTCCATGCATGAAGCTGATGGCCTACAGAGTTACCAGTCAATTCTGCTAAAACTGTGGAGTTGGTAAGAGTTTCGGGACTACTCGTACAATCTGCAATAAATGGATTGTGATTTTAAGAGACTGAAGTAAGAGTCAAGCGTTTAGAGCTGCAGGAAGCACAGCGAGATAATGAACAATTCCCTAACAAACCACAACAATATCCAATACTCAAACAGGTCAAGATGCCAGAAGCAAAACCTAAAACTTTTTGCGAATTCAGTTCAGTACTCACCAACAAATCATCCTGTGAATCAGCTTCCATTGTGCTTCCAAAAGGGCTTTATTAAACGCAGCAAATCAATCACCTGCCCATCACTGCTACCACCCACACACTGCTGTAAGACAGCTAAATATACAATATCATTTCATTTTAATGCACATTATTTTTGTCTTAACCCTGGTAACAACAACAGGATTGATTAAAGATGCATGAAATAGTTCCAAATGGTGCTTATATATTTTTTCTCAACCACAAATAATTTCAATGATTCGCTATATTATGTGCAGATGTCTATTATTCCTCCCTGCACATACCTCTTAGAATGGAAATCCCTTCCAGTATTTCAACTAGTGTCCATGGCAACAAGTAGGACCTTACTGTACGCTGAGAGTTTCTACATGTTCTACACCACAAAAACCCAACTGACCTGTTCAAAGTCTGTTACGGCTCACAAAGCCAACGAGACCGTTGATCTAATTCTTTCAGCGCTGATAACATGGGCCAGAGAAGATAGAAAGTAAATCTGTCGAAGGGTTTATTGACAGGAGCTGCAGAACGACCAGCCGAATCAATAAAGCCCTCTCCGGACTTCCTTACCTATAATCAAATAAAGATGATGGTGAAAAGAAGATAAGCATGCGGCTCCAGTGTCACAATCTGCTCTCCATCTTTTCAGCTTTAGCACCAGGGCAATAAGGCAGTCTCCTAACGAAGGAAGCCTCCTACAGTAAAGTGTTGAGTGTGAAGAGAAGCTATACGCACAGCCAGACCAGACTGCAATAGTAAGTCTCTGTAATGAGATACGTGACAAAACTGCTGCCTCAAGCACTTGCAAATCCTATTTGATCTACTCGTAGTCACTCTTACTATGCAAGGCCAGACAGGCCTGACTGTCAAAACAGCTCCTCCGCTCATGAAGTGTGGCCATGACTGCATGCAGAATTTGTGGTTGTTTATGAGAATTATGAGAAACAAATATCATTCTGTGTAGGAAAAGAAGAAGAAATAAAGAAACCGGTGTAACCTAACCTAAAGTGTTTCTCTCACACACACTTTCCCTCATCATCTATACCGCTTTATCCTGTATTCAGGGTTGCGCAGGTCCTGGAGCCTATCCCAGGAAACTTGGGGCACGAGGCGGAGTACCCAGAGAAAACCCACCAAGCACAGGGAGAACATGCAAACTCCATGCACAAAATCAAACCGGGCTGGGAATTGAACCCGTACTCTGGAGGTGCAAGGCTACAGTGCTAACCACTAAGCTACCCTGCTGCCACGTATAGAGTTCATTTTCCCCAAATTAGCACTGGTGGCTCAGGGGTCGGTGTTTCGCCTGCCATGCGAAATGCCCACGTTCAATTCCCAGCCGGGGCTCAAACCCCAGCCACTGGATTCAGTGCCAGTCCCAAGCCCGGGTAAAATGGGAGGGTTGCGTCAGGAAGGGCACCCGGCGCAAAACCTGTGCCAAGCTTGTGTACTCACCTAAAGGATTATTAGGAACACCTGTTCAATTTCTCATTAATGCAATTATCTAATCAACCAATCACATGGCAGTTGCTTCAATGCATTTAGGGTTGTGGTCCTGGTCAAGACAATCTCCTGAACTCCAAACTGAATGTCAGAATGGGAAAGAAAGGTGATTTAAGCAATTTTGAGAGCAGCATGGTTGTTGGTGCCAGATGGGCCGGTCTGATTGGGCCAATCTGCTCAGTTACTGGGATTTTCACACACAACTATTTCTAGTGTTTACAAAGAATGGTGTGAAAAGGGAAAAATATCCAGTATGCGGCAGTCCTGTGGGCGAAAATGCCTTATTGATGCTAGAGGTCAGAGGAGAATGGGCCGACTGATTCAAGCTGATAGAAGAGCAACTTTGACTGAAATAACCACTCGTTACAACCGAGGTATGCAGCAAAGCATTTGTGAAGCCACAACACGCACAACATTGAGGTGGATGGGCTACAACAGAAGAAGACCCCACCGGGTACCACTCATCTCCACTACAAATAGGAAAAAGAGGCTACAATTTGCACAAGCTCACCAAAATTGGACAGCTGAAGACTGGAAGAATGTTGCCTGGTCTGTTGAGTCTCAATTTCATTCAAATGGTAGAGTCTGAATTTGGCGTAAACAGAATGAGAACATGGATCCATCATGCCTTGTTACCACTGTGCAGGCTGGTTGTGGTGGTGTAATAGTGTGGGGGATCTTTTCTTGGAACACTTTAGGCCCCTTAGTGCCAATTGGGCATCGTTTAAATGCCACGGCCTACCTGAGCATTGTTTCTGACCATGTCCATCCCTTTATGACCCCCATGTACCCATCCTCTGATGGCTACTTCCAGCAGGATAATGCACCATGTCACAAAGCTCGAATCATTTCAAATAGGTTTTTTGAACATGACAATGAGTTCACTGTAATAAAATAGCCCCCACAGTCACCAGATCTCAACCCAATAGAGCATCTTTGGGATGTGGTGGAACGGGAACCTCATGCCCTGGATGTGCATCCCACAAATCTCCATCAACTGCAAGATGCTATCCTATCAATATGGGCCAACGTTTCTAAAGAATGCTTTCAGCACCTTGTTGAATCAATGCCACGTAGAATTAAGGCACTTCTGAAGGCGAAAGGGGGTCAAACACCGTATTAGTATGGTGTTCCTAATAATCCTTTAGGTGAGTGTATGTGCGGACCAAGTGTCCGCTGTGGCGGCCCCTTGCCAGAACAACAGAAGTTCTGAGGAGAGCAGAACTGAGGATAGAGAGACAGAGGTAGTTAATAAATGTATGTAATCTTTAGAAACCCATTATGGTCTTAAGCCCTATTTGTACAGGATTAGTATTACCTGAAGACCACGTGTGATTAGTAATAATTGCAGAGGTTGAATAAATAGAGGTTGAATCTGCCATGTCTATAACTGGTAAAGTACAAATCCGCCCCCGCAAATGACCTACTAGATTTCAAAACACAGAGGTCCTGTGACAATATTAGTCCTGTGAAAATTAGCAGGTCTGTGATTTGACCAGGATCTGTCAGGGTCGTGTATAATTTTTTCAAGGTTTTTGTTTCCCATGTGCCTTTTTATCCATCATCCGCGAAGCATGGAGGCTGCGTTGGACTGCTTTGAAAGTCTTTTGGGTGCTGGGTCATATCGCTATACACCATACAACAATACAATGCGCAGAAAGAGAAAGCTAAAAACCACCACAAAAGCTAGAGCAGGTGTTATGGCAAAGCCTTGACATCCTATCCGGGGGATAAATCAGTAAACTCAAGTAAAATCGCAGGCTTCGCTTATCCTGTGCGAATATGCCACATGAAATTCAGACGTGGGGGGCATCATTTCTAAATCACACGAGGACCCCAGATAATACTAATCCTATGCGACATTGAACATAACTAGAAATTAATAAGTACGCTGAAGAAAATCATGTTTTTGTTTTTGTAACTGCTCTAGCCAGGTCCCCTATGATGTCAGCATGGCACACACCCGCTGACTGCTCATGGGAAAACCGAATATATACAACACCAGACAACAAATTAGCATCAGAATCTCTAAGCATTTTATAAATACTTCACTATAATTGTATTAATTCTGCTTTGTTGTGGGGTTTTAACTTCTACTCGCTCGATTTCTGACGTAAAACGACCACTTATACGCTTTCCCTCTATGAACTCCACCTCTGCTTCATCCACCAGTTGCATTATTGACAATAATATGACATGTTGACATATAATTATTATCCCGAAGTCATCCAGTTATTGTTACCATGATGGTTATGATTGTTGTGTTTTTTTTTTGCTTCCATGTTGTTATAACTACCAGAAAAAAAATAATGGCTCACTATTAAGTAACCCATCGCTACTGTTAACGCAGTATAACATCCTGTTGATGCTAAACCTTCATAAAACACACACAGTGTTTACGAAAAAACAGGAGTAGATTATGTAACAACACGGACCTCATGACCCCCTGCTGCTGAATCAACATTTCCCCAAACCACATAGTGATCACCGAGACACAGAAGGGGGGGCAAGAAACAAGCAGCCTATGTTATGACAAAGCAAATGCTTACGCTGTTTATTCGGATCTTTTAATATTAAGTGTAAATAACACAATGACGCCCAGGTCCAGCTGCCGAACCGCTGCTGATGGAACCGACAAAGACTCGGGAACTAGTTGGCTGAACGTCAAGAGAATGATTGCGTTGATCAAACAGAGGGAAGAGTGTTTAGGCTTTAACTGGTGCTCTCTGCCGAGGCCCTCCCCGCTAAAGGATCTGACGCCGAGACATCAGTGCCATCCCCAGATTGGAACAGTCATGACCGACTCCAATCAGAAGATCTCACAAAACTCTATATTTAAAGAACATTCTTGTTTTTTGTTTTAAGGATTTAGCACTTTTGAAATTATCATACGGAAATCGAAAAAGATCATCCTTTTTATTGAGAGTTTTATTTTTATACAGTATTAAACCTTTCAAATTGTTTTTATTGCCTTCAGGTTCCTCATTATTATTATTATAGCCATGTTCATATTTCTTCAATCTGATAGAAATCAATCGGATTAGAAATTCCACCAGACCCGTGTACAAGGTTGCTGATCTGTTAAGATAAGAGATTTTGTTTACATGCACAAAACACTATATCAGAATATAACCTTTCGGCATGTGCAAAGTGGATCTGCCCACTAAACCGAGTTTAACCTGTCAGAAATATAACAGAAGAATTGTTTACCTCCTCCTTTACAGGTATGTTATGCTTCCAAAGAATTCAATGATTGCTTAAACACGTATGAAACGGTCATTTTTCAGCCAGTCAGCGCCCCTTCCTCAGCCGGAGACCCAGTGGATGAAAGTAAACACATGTGGGAGAGAGTCCTTCTCACTGATTTCAACGGAAGCAAAATTTCCCTCCTGGAAATTCGTCGAGTCACCTGAAACTACCCCCATGTGAGGCGAACATGCTCAAAAAGAAGCCATTTATCCCAACAAGAGAGAAATGATCTGATCAAGTGTTAAGATGGCTAATATTGAATTATAAAAACAGATTATCAGAGGTTTTTACAGAGGTATATACTGTACTATACGTTTTTATCCCTAAAGGGCCTAGGCGGGGTGCCAATCCATTGCAGGTCACACACACATGCACAAACACACACTCATGCTCATTCACACTCCAACCAATTTGGGAACGCCAAACAACCTAATCTGCATGGAAACCGGAGTACCCGGAGGAAACACACCAAGCACAAAGCTGAGGCGGGAATCGAACCCGGACCCTGGAGGTGCAAGGTGACAGTGATAACCACTAAGCAATGACTGTCAAGAGAAACACAGTGCTTAGTCTACATCGCAAATGGGTAAAAGTGATGTTCAGGTGAGGGTCATCAGTACCCGGGGTGTCTGGAGTGGGTAATTTGGGATGCGTAGTTCTCAGCGGGTTTATTCATAGGCGTTTGTTTAGATGTATTCCAATCACCGATCCTACAATAATGAGAGAGTAGAAGTTGTGAAAGTGTAACATTTATTTTTTTTGCAACCTGTAGAGTTCTTGCATTTATACACACACATCTGCAAAAATGTGCACATGTATGACGTACACACGAAATTACATGCACAAATAACTAAGTAACCTTGAAAAGGGGTAGTAGGTGTATACCTACAGTATTTATTTTTTATTCAAGTACTTATTTAGAAGAACCACCGCATAGAGCAATTTATTACACACATTCTCTCATATGCTAAATATATAATGTGAATATTAATAAAAATGGCAACGACTAGTTAACCTACAAGTTAAAGGTCCTGTTCTATAATCTGACCTTGTACATAGTTTGTAAATAGATTGGCTGATCTACTCCTCCTGATATTATCTGAGCACTAAAAGGAAACAACCTTACCACAATCTGACAAAACAGACACAATAAGACAGAGTAAGCAAGCTTGTGTCCATCACTTGCACGACGTTCTTAGTTTGTATGAATGTTTTCTTCTTGCTGTTAAATTTCTCACCAGCATGCAATGAGATAATGAGGTTAATTTCTAAAACCGAACACTGGAGCTTGAGTGCCAGTCAATGAGGTACAAGAGCAGAGTGAAGACACTGTCATGTACAAACATTTAAGCAAATAGCTAACTACAATTATCCAAGCAAAAATGTCAACTTTTCCATTTTGGAAAGATAAATGCCCATTCAGCTATACATCTCTTAATGCACTCCAATTCATCCATCATACTTACTCCGCAACCCAACCAACAAACCAAAGTCCCATCCACCTACCCATCCATCAAACCATCTATTTTATCCTGCTTCCATTTATTCACTATCCATCCATCATACTCCGCAAACCAACCAACAAACCAAAGTCCAATCCACCTTCCCATCCATCCATCTATTTAGCCTGCTTCAATTCCATCTACCATCCATCCATCATACCTACTCGGCAACTCGACCAACAAACCAAAGTCACATCCATCTACCCATCCATCAATCCATCTATCTACCATCCATCCATCTATCCAGTCTCCATCCATTGCACCAAACCACCCATCCACCTTTCATCTATCCATTTCACCAAGCAAAGACCCATCCAGTTACTCATCTAACCATCAATCCATGTATCCATTCTAGTTCCATCCGTCCACCCACCTTACTATCCATCTATCCTTCCAATCCATCCATCCACCCACTTACCCATCCATCCATCAATCAATCCAATGATTCATTCATCCATTCTACCTCCCACCCATCCACCCTTCATCTATACATTTCACCAACCAAATTTCCAGCCATTTTCCCATCTGACCACTTGTTTTACCAGCCACCCACTACCAATCTAATCTACCCTCAACCCAACCAAAAAAACAAACAAACAAGCATCCATCCATCCATTTATTCCTCCGACCAATCAACCACCCATCTATCCATTCAATCTATCCATGCATTCATCCTACATCCATTTATTCCACCAACCCACCCAGCCGCCCAACTAATAACAACTATCTATTCATCTATTAACAATCATCTATTCATTCATCCATCCAGCAACCTATTCATCAATTCATGCACCCATTGATTTAGAAACAACTCGTTTCGTAATGGTAATAGTGGAATCTCAGTTTACATGTGCCCTGCATGGAGGGAAGCTATATTTGTGGTGACATACTGTAATGAAATGGCATCAGATTTGGCAAGAAGGCATAAACAGCATTACTTTATACAGCATCTCAAACAATATCATTGAGCTTCTGGCATCGTTATGCTGATGAGATACAGATTTGATTATTGTTCCTCTGTTAACTACTTTAAATTATACTAACTAGATCATTTTCTCTCTGTAAACATGACTGCATAGATAATCATATTTAGATTGTCCAAGAAAATGATAACAGCTCAATAGCAAAGATCACTGCTAGTATCCGATTTACCAGAATTTTATACCAGTATTTTATAAACCATTATTAAATCTTTCCTATTTTTTTCTATAATCGAGTTTAATATTAATTCTTTTGCTAGGTGTGGGACTGGTTCTGCCAAAGGCCAGTCCTATAATACTGTATATTGACAACGATGATAATAATAATAATCATTATTTTAATTATCATCATTATTATAAGCAACATGACACTTCATATGCTATCTACTCCATCTATCCATCTATCTATCTATCAGTGAAGTGACGAATATGAGATTCATATCTGGAGTGCTTTCATCCTAAGCACGATTGCTCTTCCCTTCCCACTCCACCACGGGCCAGCCTTCACCTTAGTAATATTGTCCTGTACCCCAGTACACTTGTGGGAATTTGTGGCTCAGCAGTAGGTTTCTCACCGGCCAGGGGTTCAATTCCCACCCAATGCCCAAACCCCAGCCACTGGGTGCAGTGCACAAGCACAGTGCACAAGCACGGATAAAATGGGAGGGTTGAGTCAGGAAGGGTCGTCCGGTGTAAAACCTATGCTAAAGTTAGTTATACTAAATACTAAATTCTCTCTTATTGTAAATTATTTAGATTTTGTTTAATATGAAAGAACAAATCTGAACTCAAACTTTAAATGCAGTTCCTGACGCCCACATGCAACCATTCCCTGCAAATGAAGTGTGCCATCAACTTGCTTCTCCAGTCTTTCAGCAGTTATATTATTACTTCACAGAATGACATGAAAGGTGATGTTGGCGCTGTCTACTGGTGCAAGCCAAACAGAATTTCTAGACAGTTAGATACACCTGTGGTAGGTTTTTTGCTTGTAATGCGGAAGGCCCAGGTTTAATTCCCACTCAATACCCAAACCCCAACCCCGGTTTCTGTCATTGGATAAATCCTTACACTGGATTACTAGGTTACACATGTACTGTATGACATGCAGGGTTGACGGTTCGATTCCTGTCCAGGGTCTGTGTGTGTGTGTTGAGTTTGCATGTTCTCCCTGTGCTTGGTGGGTTTCCTCCCACAGTCCAAAGACATGCAAATTAGATCATTAGATACCCTTCCTAATGCAACCCTCCCATCTTATCCAGGCCTGGGACCGGCACTGCATCCAGTGGCTGGGGTTTGGGCTCTGGCTGGGAATCTGCAAACTTGGGCAGGCGAGAAACCTTTCACTGTGCCACCGTAGAGGATAATGAAAGTATGAAAGGATAATGGGAATAAGTACAATGGTATTTATTCTAGTACAATGAACGCTAGTTGAACTACTGAGGTTCTAAGATGGATGGATATTTATTTCGTAATTATAGACCTAGATGATTATGAAAGTCAGGGTAATATAGGCTTAAATCGTTAAGTGTAGTTTTGTGTAGTAAAGGAAAGTTAACTGAACCAAAAACACAGGCACAGGTCCATGCCCTGTCCTGTACATTTAAGCGTTTACTCAGCTCTCAGCACACCTTATTTAACTAATAAGCTAATTTCCAATGAAGCAGGTGTGAACAAGAAGAGTAAACACTAAACACTGCAATGTGTCTTAAATAAAACACACGTACTGATGTGATCAGGACCTTACATCATGTCGATATGGAGATGATTAATGGGCGTGGCTACATGACGCGAGGAGTAATGGGCGTGACTACATGACGCGGGGGGTAATGGGCGTGGTCAGTTCCTGGCAATAGTAACCACAGTGGAGCTGCTACAGTGTGATTGAGTTAGAGTTGAGCAAATGGCCATCCGCATTCTCTCCCTCTGCAGCAGCAGCAGGTTGTGAGAGAGACAAGAAAGCTGATTAGATGTGAATTTGTTCATGAACGGAACAGAGATGAGAGTGTGATGGAGTATAAAACCGTGACATCCTGCTGTTTCTAATGCAGCTCGTGGTTCTCACAGTGTTGTGATGAAGTTCATGCATCATGCCATGCCCATGTCTCCACATCTCCACATCTAACGCCCCATGAACCACTGAGGGAATAACTGGACATGTAACAGGACAACTTACCGGCATGTTCAAGCGAAGTGTTGTCCTTTTTCTTGTCCATTTCTTCCTGCTATCCGTCTTCTGTGAATCCATCGCAGAGCTCCCCATCTTCCCTGCGGATAATCTCCACTTACAATAAGACTGATCAAAGCAGGACTCTTTGTTTGTTTGTTTGTTTGTTTGCTTACTCGATAGAGATTTTTTTATTTATTTTCCTTCTTTTTAAACACAAACACGAGCAGTTGAATAATTTGATCAGTGACGATCAGGAAAGCAGATCAGCTTGTCAGTCTTGTAGAAACTCCAAAAATGCAAGAAGGAAAAAGAAATGCGTTCTCTCTTTCTCTCTCGCCTTCTCTACTGCAGTCGATCTGTTTGTATAAACCCTACATGTTGTTCATGACAGAAATAAAATATCCAAGGTCAAGTGTTGTAGATGAATCTGCAGCCCACTCCAAGCCTTACACACTTGTATGAAAAACAAACGCGCGGCATCCGAGTCCTGAGTGAACCAAGCGGAGGATTTAAAAGCCACTGAGATCCTATGGAAGGCCACCGGGGTCAAAACATCAACACCTAAGCACACCACTATTGTGCATCTTCATCTTTGGTAACCATGATGTTGATTGAGGCTGGGAAGCCTGTTCTGGCAACATTGGGCGTATACGGGATGCCAGTGCATCAGAAACGCACACACACACACACACACACACACACACACACACACACATTTGAACTCTCACTCAGTGATGCCAACTACAGTGGTACTTCAGCATACAAATTTAATCTGTTCCTGAAGCGAGTTCTTAAGGCGGACAAAACATCTGTATTGCGAAACACATTTTCCCGTAGGAAATATGCAGATGCAGATAATCCGTTACAGCCACCCAAAAAATATTACCAATATTGCCGATTTCCAAGACTATAATTATATTTCTGCATACAAAACAATCAAAACAATTAGAAAATACATAATACATAAATAGACATTAAATCTTATTTAACCTCAATTTATGATATTTCTTGGCGCTGGCTGCTTTAAAAACAAAACTGAAAGTGGCTCCCTCCTCTTCTTGCTGCGCTCCTTGCTAACATTCTTGGGACTCATGGTGCTATGTATTTAAAAATTTTTGCACAAGATGCAAAAAAAAAAAAAAAATCCCCAGACAAAAAAATTATTGTAAACTTGCTTCGCTTGGCGTTCCACTGAGGCAAACAAGTTTTTATCGGCTCATGGAAGTATACCTAACCAGATATACGCGTAACCAGAAATACACAAGACTCGTATTCTGAAAATGCTTTTTAAAATTTTTGTTCTTAAGGTGAAAACTACCACTGTAGTTTTGATGGCAAATAGCTAAACCCTGCTAGAAAAGTTGATAAATTATACCAAAAGACATCACAAACTAATTTGCATATAGATTATGCTATATTTGCATAGCAACTAGCAGCAGACAAAGAAGGTGGTGTGTGTGTGAGCAGGAACCAACATTAAGGAATTCCTGCCCAACGCCAGGGGGGCCGGAGCCTGGCACCAGTGAACAAACTGCGAAAGTAGCGTGTTCAGTTCAGCAGTAATGTTGTCATGAATCTCCTATGTAAATTATACATGTAATGGTTAGCACCATGCGTGGAGTTTGTATGTTCTCCATGTGCTTAGCGGGTTTCCACCATCCAAAGACATGAACATTTTACATTTCCAAAATTTCCAGTAGTGTAGGAATGACAATCTTTAAGTAACTGCCCCAGAAATGGTGGATATATCTTTGGAGTGGCTTGTCCACCTGCCGAGATGACACGTGCACAGGCCAATATACCAAAAAATATGTAAAATTTGTGATATAATATACAAGTTATCCAACTTGTTATTGTAAATTTACATTTTATTTTTAATATTATATTACATTGTTTGATCCACATGGAA
Organism: Clarias macrocephalus; assembly: GCA_011419295.1. Classification (NCBI taxonomy): domain Eukaryota; kingdom Metazoa; phylum Chordata; class Actinopteri; order Siluriformes; family Clariidae; genus Clarias; species Clarias macrocephalus. Next base: position 128,427 of record JAAGKR010000710.1, read on the forward strand.
AAAAGCGAGCTGAAGTCCCGCCTGCTAAACATGTTGCTAGTTCTTCCATCTAGTTCGACTAGTTCGACTGCATGGAGTAGAAGCCGAAAGGGGTATTTTTTAAATTTTATTATTTAATTGGATGACTATTCCTGTCCCATTATACAAGCATGGCATTGATTTATTGACCCAAGTATGTCTGACTCTGCTACGATAGGTAGCAGAGTCAGATATGTCGCTATGTCGCTTTTCAGCTTGTTAATATTGTATTCCCCAATGACCTATTACTTAACATCACAGATCAAAAAATGGCCAAGCAAGTAAAGCTAGCGGCAAACTGGTAGCATTTTACACGACGAAAACATGGACAACTTTACAGCGCTGTATATTTCATACATTCTGTACATTTTGTTCTTTGTGAACAGATGAGATGTACACTATACCTTGTGTTAATGGTGTTATTCAAGACAGACAACATCACTACACTGTTTGCGGCTCCATCCACTGTTGCGAATTATGGTTGAATTGATGGTAAAAGCCCAGGGCAGGGGTTGTGTGAGCAGAAATGAATTATATGTCCAAAAAAATTCAACTCCCACCCATATTATTTAGGTATGCTAGTTTAACTTTGAGAAGTTTAGTATGAATTACAGTAAGCTAAGTAGACTTTCTCTCAGACTAACATGTTTATATATATTTTTAGTCTGGTTTTAGTCGGACTAACATGGGTAGTTGAAGACCATTGTAGATACATCCTCCAAGTGGCAAAAAAATACATGCTCTATAGCTAAAACAATGTATGCGATCTGGTTAGTGAATGGTAGCTAGTTGTGGAGGTCTGGGTATTAGCATCATTGCTAAATAAACATTTACTGTCAGGCAGGCTAAGCATGATAAAATCATTTAACATTATTTCAAAAGAATTTCTAAACTCTACAATTACATAATAGTAATTATGACATCCTGTTGGTCATGCAGTATACATTATGTCAATTGTTACTGGACACAACCTTAAACCATCTACCGTGATTGAATAACTTAGCTAACAAACACTGCATAATATTCACCCAATTGAAACCAACTAAAAATCTTTTTAACAGGATTTGGCACTTTTGGCCTTCCACAGGCTCAGCTGTGCACTGGTGATATGCATCTTTGCATTAAGACATTCTGGCTATAATATTTGTTCCATGATGTGATGGATAAGATGGATCGAATTCTAAATTAATCAGAAATCATGCTGATGAATTGTGTGACCTGTTTTGAGCACTTTACTGACACTGAGTGCCATAATAAGTGCAAGAGGGTTGACATGCCCTACAGCAAATGTCCTGCTCAGTGATGGTACTGTAGCATGCAGGCAGTATCTTGATGTGTCTTGCGATCAAAGTCAACTTGCATACATCTTGCGAACACTTGTTAAACTAGAGGTGGCCTTTCTGTTTAGGTGCCTGAAGATGAACTTAGATGTAGATGTTAAAATGTAGCAATGACTTAATGGTCCTGTGAAACTAAACCATCATATTGGGAAAGAATTTTGAAATGAGCACACTTATCGCTTATGTTTGACAAAAAAGCTACATAGCAAATCTTACAGGGCTGATTTGCTTGGACTGTGGCACAGAGAATTCTACTGCAACCAAGCACTGTATAAAAGAATGCATTTGGTGCTGTGCTGTGAATTGCACATGACTACCCAGTCCACTCCTTGGATGAAAAACAAGAAAGAAGACAATTCCTTAGGCTGTAACTCTGTCTGTGTAAGTGGGTTCAGCTGAGTCATGTCTGATGCCATTTGTCTGTAGCGCTAGAGTACCTCAGACAGCAGTGTACTACACTTATTAGTCATCTGAAATGGATGCTCACAACTTGGGTCAGCTTCTAATCTATATTAGGTTTTAAATCTGACTCGTGTATTTATGCTGTGTAGCAGTCAGTGCAGGGGATGCATGAATCAGACGCTGCTGCCTTAAAATGCTGAAGTCTGAGACTCATGGGTGTATTCATAGCATTTTAAGTTATTTATCCTCAGTGGTCTACTAGCCTTAACTCTAATACAGAATAAAACATTTTTTAAACATATTTTTATCCATTTAAATCATATTTCGGCTTAGTGGTTAGCACTGTCTCCATGCACCTCTAGGGGCAAAGGAAGCATGTCTCTTTATCAGGGTCTCCAAAAATATATAATATTGAGACTAATTTATTAAAATAATATTCATTTGCATGTTAGTTTTTTTTGTGTCAATATTAACCAAAACTCTTCACACAATATCATACAGGTGTTATAATATAAATAACTCCATTTTGACCAACAACTGCACTGCACCAGCACTGCCCTTTGTAGCAGATTCTGATAGCATGACCAACTTTCATGATCATGTATAGCAAGCTCAAGAAGAGTGGCACAAAGAAAGGTATTTTTGAAAAAATTGATAGGACGTCCCGTTTGCCCTTTGCGACAAGCCATATGGGGAACACAGTAAACATGTAAAAGAAGGTGCTCTGGTCACTGGTGAGACCAAAATTGGTCAGTTTGTCCTAAATGCAACACTTTTAAGATTTTTATATGTAAAAAAAAATTTGCCAAAGTATGTGCCACTTTCGTGTTGATCTATCACATAAAATTTCCGTAAAATATATTTATTTTTGTGGTTGTTACGTGACAAAATGTGGAAAGTTTGAGGGGTGTGAATACTTTTGCTGGGCTCTGTAGAAACATATAGATAGATCAATCAATCAATTTGTTTGAGCCACGCCCATTCATATTGCAATAGTTAAAACGTAATGCGGCTCCGGGCCGCTGGGTGGGAGTAATGTAACAACAAAGCCCGTTTGCAAGACAATTTGAGTAGAAGAAATATCAGTATGTTTTGTTTCATGGCGCGAAGGCGCCGTCCTATTTGAATAGCAAACAAAATACGTTTTAATCGAATGTATTTTTTTTTTGCCAGTAAACTGAAGCTGTTTAAAAGGGATCAACCACATCATGTTCATCTGTAGTCACTGGCGCAGTTAGGAGCGTGAGTTAGCCGAGTGGCTAAAGGGCGCTCGCGCTGGTCTGAGTCGCGTCTCGAGCATCTGGAGCTCTTCTGTCATTTAGTGGAGATTTTCGGTAAGCTTCTGGATCGGTTTAACACCTCCCTGAGACATAGGTTTCAGTTTCCCGTACGTTTTGGCTAAGCGAAGAGTTTCTACTAGTTTCATTTTGTCTATATGGATTTTAAAAAATGAATGGTTTGTTAGCTAGGTCAGCAGCTAATCATGTTTTGATGTAACAACACGACAGTGTGCGGACAGGAGACATTCAGGACTTGTGTGTGACGTCAGTAGTGATGACTGATAATATGCACAATGTTTATGCTCCTTGAACTGGACATCAGGTATATTGTCGATATAAGTAGTATTTTATAGCTGTATATGGGGAGTGTTCGAGTCAAACCCGGATTTTCATTGTGCAAAATAACACACCAGTTATGAGCCTAAAAACTTTTATTTCTCGATGTAATCCCCTGCTATAGTGTCTCACTAAGGCTTGTATAAAACCCAGGTAGAAAGGTTTCTCATTACGGTGGAGCCATGATCATACTGCCTGTCGGATTCATGTCTGAAACACCAGCCTCCCAGGAACTCCTTTAATTCAATTCAGTAAAATTTTATTCATATAGCACTTGTCATTGTCGCAAAAGCAGCTTTACAGAATAAAAAAAAGATATTAAGGAAATGTAATGAAATGTATGAAAATATGTAGAAATCAAAAAGATCAGATTGTCCCTGATGAGCAAGCAGACGGTGCAACGGTGCCAAGGAAAAACTCCCTGAGATGGCAATAGGAAGAAACTATGAGAAGAACCAGACTCAACAGGAAACCCATCCTCATTTGGATGATAACAGGGATTGATTAACAGTCATATTGAGTATTAGGAAGCTGGCAGTTTAATATGACAGGAGAGGAGTTTAAGTTGGTGTCCACTTTCATTATGGAGGTGAGGTACAATTCTTTAATTTGCTCAAACATGTGGAAATCACCTGGAGCGATGTAATGTTCCTGTAATGCGCAAATGATTGTGTACGTACAGCTCCCACAGACGGATGCCTCTCTTCCGCAAGTTGAGGACCAGACGTTACTTAATGCTCTCATGAATTACTGCAGTGGGCTGTGAACCACCTTGGGTGGGATTGTCCTTCACAGATATACAGGCTTCTTTAAAACTTTAAATGTTTTATTCACCATGATGTGCTTGAAGTCTGTAAATGTCAATAGCTTTTATGCCTTCATTCTTGAGAAAGTTTCTGAATCACCAAGTTCCGATTTGACTTGAACACGCATTTGTGACATGGAAAGGAAGCAGACAAACGTCTGGACAAAAGCCATGTCAACCCAGAGCGAACACACTCAAGTGACCTGCTGTTCAGTCCCACAACATGCTTTAATAATTATGTAAATAATGGCTGGATCAAAATTAGGAAATCTGTCAAACACTATTTGATACCATTAAAATGAGGATTATCCAGTTTGTTAACACAGTGGCAGTCTCTCTGGATTAGATTTTTCTGATTAAAAATTCCCAGCCATGGGGTGCACAACACGGTACACTCATAGTGCTGGTCCCATGCTCAGATACAGTGCCGAGGGTTGCGTCGGGAAAGTTATCCGGTATAAAACCTGTGCCAGAGCAAATACATGGGTCAGATGATGCTCTGCGGTGTTTGAAAGAAGGATCAGAAGATTTATTTATTTTTGTATTACTCTTCTCCTCCCTTGCCTGTGCCTCACCTGCAGTGACTTTCTTCCCACAGTTTGAAAAGCTCTGGGCTGCTGACAATCTGTACATAGTTATATTAACAATATATACTGTATTTAGGAGTAAAATATTTTTTATTTAAGTGCTTATTAACAGAAATCTGTAAATAAGTAAATGCTTGTAGTTTTGTTTTTCATAGATGGACATGATCAGTGCATCATATACGCACATAAAAAACCTTTATTCAAGCTGTGAGCAGGATATCTGTGCTTCTCAGTATTTAAAAAAAATAAATTTAATTGCATATTTTTTATTTATTGTCTTCTTGTCTAGTCTTGTTTAGGACTGAAGCCAGAATGTCCAAAGCAAGCCGGGAAGCGTACATGGTGAAATTTGTTGAACAAAATGGACATAAAAGTGAGCTTGGCCTTAAGGCTTATGAGGTACTGTACATTTTTACTCTTCCAGTAAATCAAAATATTGTAGAAAACAATCGGTTCTGACGCAGAATATAATTTATAAAAAATAAAAGATCTTTATATGAAACATTGCAACAGTACTTGGCTGACCCAGAGCAATTTTTGTACCTCCTTCTTGTTAATATTCCTTTTTTGTATATTCAGTTTTGTCCATGTACGTAGATGTTTAATGATCTCAGAGTTGATGATGTCATGAGGTTTCGTAATTCTCCTGCTCTCTCATCCCTGAGCTATTTACACAAAACTGAACCTTGTACTGAATTAATACTGAACTTGGAACGAGTCATGAATAAACCAGCTGTTTGTTGTACTTCATTGCGCGTCTATGTATTCAGGCCATAGTGGAGCTGCAGTCGGAGAAATACGTGCAGACTGTAGATGATGAAGCAGTGCTGGAGTTGGAGCACAATGACAAGTCCCTGTACGTGTTCAGCGATTTCACCAGCGATGCATTTGAGCACTGCAGAAAGGTGTGTTTTCCTGTGCATCACCCAACAAATTGACGATGGAAGATGTATTGCCAGGTTTATTATGAAAGATATAACAGTTTTCATAATCCATATTTGAAAGAGTTTTATAAAATCACATGATAACCAGAGGTGGAAAGAGTAATGCTCAAATATTTTTGTACTCAAGCAAAAGTACTGTTAGTTCAGTGAAATTTTACTGTAGTATAAGTAAAGTAACCATTATGAACATTTATTCAAGTAAAAAGTAGCTCATTAAAAATTTACTCAGAGTAAAAGTTACCGAGTTACTTTCTCATTTATTCTCGCCGCCCATCAATCAATCAGTGCAGTCGTTTCCGGGGTGCAATTTTCCCCCTTCCCCGTTGCATTATTTTTTAATTATTTTTCATTTTCATTATTTATTTTTTACTCAGTAGCAAATATGATTTCAAATGTAGCGAAGTACAATACTTCAAACAAAAAAAAAGTCAAAGAAAAATTACAGATTTTAAAAACTAATTTAAAAAGTAGAAGTACACAAAAAAAAGCTACTCAATTACAGTAGCGCGAGTAAATGTAATTCGTTACTTTTCATCTCTGATGATAACCAGCATACATGACTGTAGTTTTGTAATACCTTTATTCCAATGTTATATGTTAATTATGTTATAATGAGTCAGCAATTTCTCTTTTGTCCTGGGTGTGTGCTCCTCTGCTGGGATGTGTATGCCGTAGCTGGGGTGCAGAATAGTGAGTCCTCTGGTGGTGCTGTTCTGCCTGCAGCAGCAGAGGTGTGTACCAAAGGCAGAGCAGCCAGTTTACAACATGGCCATGGCTGACGTTACAGTGACCTGCACCAGTCTGGATAAAGAAGCGCGGGTAAGCAATGAACACAACTCACCACACTGATGAACCGCTGAAACAGGCATATTATAGGACTCCGTCAAGCCTTAAATTAATCTGTAAATGCCTGCATCTTGGTTGTGATTTATTTTACAATGCTATGCAGTTCATTGTGCTTCATAATGTATTTCATTATTCATACAAATGATCCGTTTTCTAATAACAACAAAGGGATTTGTATTGCAGAGAGTTAATTGTAAATTAGACTTAATTGTAAAGTAAATTGACAGAAAATGGGCGTGTTTTTGTTGATACTGTGAGGGGATTGTTTACCATTTTTGAAAAGAGCCTTAAGTGTCGGTTCTTTTTAACTAGTGGTATGCGATGTTTGCGATAGATGACAAACATCATGAGTCATGGTTTTTGCATCAGATAATTTGGATCAGCGGACAAAGCAATAATAATTAAATATTTGTTTATGGTCCAGTCTTAAGAAAAGACACAGTATTAAAATATTCAGTACTTTGAGACTTATTGTTATCATTATCTTTTTTGATGTTGACACTTACCCTTCTTCCTTTGAACACTAATAAATGGAGAAGAGCTTGTATTGATGTCATCAGGAAAAAAAAAGGCACAGAAAAAAGAAAAATATTCCAAATCAGGTGATGGGTTTTGTCTGCTTGGCTGTTCCCTTTCAAAAAAGAGTCAGTTAAGAGTTTACCTTATGCCAGGCTTGTTTCTAGTTTTTTTTTTTACAGTAATTGGGATACCTTGTATTTTCTTGGGCTGGAAAAATTAAATAATAATGTGAATTCAGCATTTTGTTGAAGTTTAGTCAAACAAAGTATCTGCATGTATAGTTAAGCTTCAGTATGAGTTTTAGTACTAATAGAGAAATTGCTAGAAGTGCCTGCGAGTGTGTGCTTTTTTCATTGCACACACAAGGCGCGTGTTAAAAAAAAAAAAAGAAAGTACAGCGCCATCTGTTAAATTTAGGAATGAACTACTTATTTATTAAGGTCAATAAATTTGTATTTTTTTTATGATATAAGGGCTTTTACCATTTAAACTTTAAAGTAGCATATCAAACAAAGCCTATATGTTACCTCAAGTTCGGACAAATACACCTGTGAAAACCCCATTAAAATTTAGTTTACTAGTTTTTACATGATGCATGCACAAACAAACAAGCAGACAACAAACAAAGGCCCAGCACAGACTTTGCTGTGTTCAGTAACAAGAAGAAAACAAGGGAAGCACTGTTTCTAGCTTTTATGCCATAAGTGGTAACAAGAACTAAATTGTTTTAGACCCAGGGTCTCAGTGAGGTGAGGTCTGTAAAGCAAAAGCAGGCGCTTCAATAAAAACCTCAACAAATGATAATGGCATTTGGACCTGATATTTCTCAGTGTAACATTCATGAATTAAAAGCTCTACGGCACCGTTATGTTATTTGTTATTAAGGGTAATTGGCTTCCTGGTTACAAAAAGTTAGAAAATCCTTAAGAAAATCAGTTTTGTGTCTTTTAGACAGAGGTGATGGACTTGGTACAGCTGATGGGTGGGCGGGTCTACAGAGACCTCAATGTGTCGGTCACTCACCTGGTGGCAGGTGAGGTGGGAAGTAAAAAATATCTGGTAGCAGCCAACCTGGGGAAGCCCATCCTTCTGCCAACCTGGGTCAGAGCATGCTGGGAGAACTCTCAGGACAGGTGGGGCTATGTTTGTCTTCATACTCTTATCTCTCAATATACATCAAAAGAATAGGAACACAAGTTCTAAAAATGGCGAATCCTCCCCCCTCTCTTAGCTTGTTCCGGTACTCAGACCTGCGTTTGGAGGATTACCAGTGTCCTGTTCTCAAAGGTTGCATTGTGTGTGTGACGGGTCTGTCCACGGTGGAGCGTAAAGAGGTGCAGAGGCTGTGTGAGCAGCACGGTGGGAGCTACACCGGCCAGCTCAAGATGAACGAATGCACCCACCTCATCGTCAGCGAACCCTCAGGTGACCTTTTGAATTTTTTCTCTTAAACTTGTGTTCCTTTTACAGTCCTGGTGAGAAGATGGTTTTCCCTACCATGTTTAGGAAGAACTATGTACATGTTTGTGATTTTAGGTCAGAAGTACGAATTTGCAAAGAAGTGGAACGTGTACTGCGTCACGATACATTGGCTCTTTGACAGCATTGAGAAAGGTTTCTCTCAGGATGAGAGTCGTTATGCTGTAGAGCGAGAGGACAAGAGAAAGGACAAGCCTGGCAGACCTAACACGTCCACTCCCACTGGCTCAAATAGAAGTAAATATAGCAGCAAAATGTCCTTTTTCCTATTTCTCCCTTGTGGTTTTAATCTGTCTGTTAATTTTGAGTGTTGCTCTTGTATCTGTCAGTAAAGTACTTTCTTAAGTAAAGCTTTTCTTATTTCTAGATATCTACTATATAAATTTTTTGTCCGTTCTAGGGAAAAAGCTATAGCCTAAAGGACTGTATGGATCAAAAACAGACTTGCTAATAGCAGAGCATTGATAAAAATGTTTTGTGTTTTTGTAGCAGATGGACCATCTTTGCTTGGACTGAGCCATATATCAAATGTCAGTGTAAATGTCAACGAAACAGCCATGTCCACTGCAACAATGAGCCGCATAGAGACTGCTGATCCGATTGACGCATTTGATGGCACCGTCTGTCCAGCAGATGACTTATTAGATGGATGCAAGGTGAGTCTGGTCCTATACAACTAACTTTTTTATTTTAAGTTAAAAAAAAAAATTACTTATTTTAGTAAAAAGTATGTCTCTTTTTATTAAGGTTTTATTCATAATTTGTTGAAATTCCTTGTTGTCAAAATTTTAATTAATTGGTCGGTCAATAGGGGGGCAACTGAGAAGCAGAAAACGAAGAAAGCAAAATTGTCCCTGAGATATTAAATATGATATTACAGCTTCTGCTGGTCAAACGATACGCCAGGGTTATCTATTGTGAGGGATCTCAGGGACTTGTTGATACCATGCTGATCTCCTCGGATTTTTACACATAACATTCTAGAGTTAACACAAAAAGTTATCGCACAAAAAGACATCCATGAGTTGCCGTGATAATGGACGAACAGGATCAAGAATGCTGCTGTAACTCAAATGATCACCGGGTGGTGAAGATTAGCGAGCAGAAAAGCATTTCATAAACACCTTCTGTTGGACCCGAGCAGGAGTCTGGGACTGTAGTGAACACACGCTCACCAAAACAACACGGGTGAAGACTGCGAAAATGTCACTTGGTCCTTTTTTCCAATCTTCTTTCCTTCTTCCTCCATGTCTGCAGATAAAAATAGTATAAATATTAAGACAAATACTAAATATTCTGGTAATTTACATTTGATTTGCCTTATATTGATATGATTTACCTACACAAGTAATGTGCTCTTACATACTCAAAGTATCGTATGCATAGAAAAAATGTTAATGACACTACTAGATAAGTGGGGGAAAAATGTCACTAAATCATGATTCTTCATGTATGGCCACACTGAGTCCAAAATTGATTTTTTTTAAACATTATTTTTATGTTCATGATAGTGATGTACTGGTCGATCAGCCTAGTCTTGGCTGGTTTTCATTTTAACCATTACAGGTGATTACTTGATCAACCTCAGATATAACCGATTCTGTACAAAGTGCACAAGCTTAATTTTTATGGTGTTACATTATCAAAAATCATGATAAAATTCTCCGATCTGGCTTTTCCCCCCCAAACTGAGTGAGTTGGTCTTAAAATCCCCTTATTACGCACAAACACAAGTCAAACAAGACACTGGAGGTGTTTGAGGTGGTAAAACATTGCAGGTTCTTTATAATTCTAGTGGTGGTACGATCATCTAAACTAATTATACAGTTTCATCCCATGTGGTAGAAGTGAATTATTTAAGTTTGTTTAGAAATAATATGTATGGAAGATAACAGAGATGCATGCTGCTCAGTAAAAAAAAAAATTTTTGTTAAATGTTAAGCTGTTGTATTTGAAGTATATTTGTATTGTTTGCTTAATAATGCTTAAAGGGCTACATTTAGATACTTGTGTTCAGTTCACTTGTTAAGCTGTTAAACAAAGCTAAGTCATAAACCTTTAAAAAAAAAATTTTTTTATAAAGGTACATAGTCATAATAAAATTGGGGGGTGTTATATTAAATCTGGATAGTTATAAAGTCTTAATACTCAATACTTTGTAATATTAATATTAAAAGAATCGCAATATTTATTGAATTGGTACCTACAGTAGGTACTGACATAATATTGTATCAGGTGTTGACCGGGGAATACTCATCCCTAGACACTAGACAAAAAAAATCTAATCAAAGGAAGTCAGTATTCAAGCCAGTTTCCATATACTCTAATATTCCAGTAATAATCAGAATAAAAATTGTTAATTTGTTCGGTAGGAAAATATTATCCATATAAATAGCTATTTCAATCGATCGTTTTGAGATTAAACGTGTTCTTTCTGTATGCATCTGCCCCATGTAGGGGCAACATTTCATGAGATGACATGACAAGCATTTTGTTTAAATGTTTTGAGCATGTACATGCACATTTTATCAGATCAGCATTTATTTTTGATTACAATGTAAACAACTATTGTCCATTTAACGACAGCTAGCCTGCTGTAAAGCTTTGCTTTCTTTTTCTTTGAAATTTTTGTTTTAATGATCAGACATAACATGATGTCAGAGAAAAACTGTTTAATTACATTTCACACTTGAAGTGTGCGAGTTAATATTCGTAGTTTATTATAAGTGTAAAGGGACAATAGGAAAAATAAAATTATCAACAAAATATCACAAATTCACCACCAATGATGTATCACCAAAGCTTAGACAGTAGTGCAACTCATTCTGTTTTCTGCAGCTTTACTTATGTGGTGTGGTGGGAAAGAGGTTGGAGAAACTGCGCCGCTTGGTGAACTCTGCAGGAGGCTTACATTTCAATCAGCTTGGTGAAGAACTTACACACATCGTGATGGGAGAACCAGACCAGGATGTCAAAAGCTTTCTCGCTAAAGCCTCTCACAGGTCTGCCTAAATGTAGATTAGAGGATTGATTAAAAAACAGAGCATTTTTTTAAAGCAATGATTAATTACTGAGCTAGTATTTGCAGAGAGAGAAAAGTTTTACATATTACTTTAATACACATTCACAGTCCACTTCAACAGGAGCATCTGCATATTTCTGCAGCTATCCAATTATCTTTTCATGCGGCAGATCAAGAGTTTCAGTTAATGGATTGTACTGCTACGACATAATTGGCTGATTTGCGTAGCGGCATATAAGTGGGCAAGTGTTACAGGTGTGCCTATTAAAGTGGACAGTGATCGTAGTGTTTTTGATGTCCCATACCTAGTACGGTCATAAAGAAAACTTGTTTATTGTCCTTTAGGCCACATATTGTCACAGTACAGTGGTTGCTGGAGAGTTTCTCTCATGGCTCTCTGCTCCCAGTGGAGAGGTACTTCCACCCTTCATTCCTCCCTCCTGTTCCGACACAAGTCGACATTCCTGCCCCCCGCCCTCCTGCCTCACGTCCCTCCAGACCATCATTTGCTGCCCCGCCTGCTCCCAGCCCGAACCGACATGCCAGGGCTGAGGAAGAGTTACTCTCACAGTACGTGGACAATAACCAGACTGTAGGTGAGTTAACACATGGTGAGAAATTACCCCCCCCCCCCCCTCTAATATATATACACACGCACAATATATGGCATCTTGAAGCAAGAACTTTATACTGTCAAATATAAACAAATAAATAAATAAATAGCAAACCAGCTGAGATAATGAAGCGAGGAGCTTGTTTATAGCTGGGTTTGGTTCCACAGTGTCTCTCTGCCCCTTGGCAGTCATGACTTTGTCTTTGTCATGGATCCAAACCACAAACACACAAAGGCCAAGCTTGCATGCCTGTAAGCTACTAATGAGAAAAATTGCACTTCTTGGCCTGGGCATAAAGGACCAGTTAATATGAAGTGATTGCAAACTGCAAAGTGATTCAGATGATCGTTTGTCAGGGAGGCATCAGCATTTTTTATGTGACCGAAACTGGGCTTACGGGTATATGTTTGTCAGGGCACAAAAAATTTGTATCCTTTGGGTATTTCTCCACATAAGTTTAGTCCAAAATTTCATCATGTACCAGTGAAGAGTTTACAAGATCCAATCAATGTTGACTGGATGTTGATTTGATAAAGTTATTAATGGCCAACTTTTGGGTAAAGCAATATCAACTAAAGACAGATCAGTCTGACTTGAGTTTGGATTTTGTTTTGGTGAATATTTGAACCTAACAGATATTTGGCTACAGATGTAGAATGCCTTGTTTTGAAGTTGGTCTGCAGATTTATAGTACACTGAGTTCCTGCTATGTGGCAGTGGTGATGTTCACCTCATCCATCAGAATGAAGGGGGAAATGTGGTCTTGAAGATTTTGACCATGGCATGATTGATTGTGCCAGAAAGGCTGGTTTGAACATAACTGTTCAGCTCTTGATATTTTACTGCATAAAAATCTCTAGTGAACAGCAGTTCCACAAATGGAAACACCTTGTTGTTGAGAGAGGTCAACTTAGAATGTCCCGACAGTATCGGCTTGACGGAAAGGCTACAGTAACTCTGTACTGTAAAGCATCTCAGAATGAGCAACATGTCAGTCCTTCAGGTGAATGGGCTGACTCTGTGCTCTGACCCCAGTTACACTGGGATATGCGAAGAAGGAATTTCACTGTGCTGTAATCTATATGTGACAAAATGAAGGCTTTACTTTACTTTATAAATGGAAAAGACCATGTTGTGTTTTACTTCTGTCAGCCAAGAACAGAAAGTTGAAGCTGCACTGAGAACAGGTTAACCAAAGCTGGACAGTTGAAACCTGGAAAAATGTATCTCAATTTCTCAGGCACGCGGATGGTAGGAACGGAACTCTGAGGCAAAAGCATAGGTCTATGGATCCAACCTGAACCGTGTCAGCAGGCCAGACTGGTTGAGGAGGTGTAATGATGTAAATAAGGGAATGCTTCCTTGGCACACTTTAAGCCTGTTAATATCCATCAATGAATGCTTCAGTCTGCAGATTATTTGAGCATTGTTGCTGACCACGTGCATTCCCTTAATGCCCAGTGTTTACCACATTATAATGGTTTCCTGCATGATGATGTACTTTACCATGAAGACAGTCCTGGCCTGGACTAATGCAGACAGCTGTTCTCTGAGGACTTGTGTCTGCAGTTGCTCCATAGTCAGAACTGGAATTGCCTTCATTCTACCTGAGCCCCTCTAATAACGAACTGGACTCCATATTAACTTAAGGACTTCCAGCATAAACGTCCATCCGCCTAACACACAGTGTGACTGCAAAACTCAATTCCTGCTATCCGTTATCACCCAAATGAGGATGGGTTCCCTGTCGAGTCTGGTTCCTTTCAAGGTTTCTTCTCATTGCCATCTCATGGAGTTTTTCCTCGGCACCGTCGCTCTCGGCTTGCTCATCGGGGACAATTTTTGTGACAATTACAGTTGCTATATAAAGAAAATTGAATCGATAATGCACCATGACATAAAACAAAAATCAGCTCCAACTGATTGACTGGTTGAACATGAACATGTCAGGGAGTTCTGTGTTCCAATGGTGGCTTTCCAAGTCACTGAATCTACGTAGAATAAAAATATAAAACAGGAGTTTTGCAACATGCAGTAGTTGTCTGAGTCATGTCAACATCGACCAGAATCTACAAGGACTGTTTCCAGTATCTTGTGGAATCCATGCCGTGAAGCATTCAGGCTGTTTTGAGCGCAAAGTTGACTTAACAAATTTCATCAACATTTCTTATTCTTAAGGGTTGATGGAGGCACTGTTTCGGCCTATCGGGCATGATTGGAGAGTCTCAGTTGGCCAACAGGCCATAAATTTAAAAGGCCTGGTGTAGTTCCATCAGTGTCAATGCAGCCTGCAGTGTTTTTTTTTTGTTTTTAGAGTAATTTCATATATGTTACAAACAAGATCAGTTTTTTCCCCCCATGAGGAACGAGCACACATTTGATTGGACATAAAATTAAATGGGTACAGGGGGAGTCATTAAGCTTTTTTGTTTGTAAAGACAAAAAACCCCAAGTGACTAGTCCAAAAATCTTTATACAACCAATTTTGATTTTATGGAAACCATAAACCTTTTTAACCTTCATATGACTGATTGAGTGTTTGTCCCCCCCCCCCATCTGTCTTTCCAAAGTGGAGTTACCTCCTGATAACAAAAACAAGACTTGCATGTCTGAACTATCAGACCCAGCTGCACCAGGGCACGACTCGACTGTAGCTGAATCTTCAGAGGGAGGTATGTTTACCGGGAAACGCTTCCTCCTGGTGGGCTTCAGCGCAGACGCGGAGGCTCAGCTCTCGATGTTGGTTGTGGAGAACTATGGAAAGGTTTTGGTTGGCCGTTTCCGAGGAGTGGCCGATTACGCAGTAGTTCCTCTGCTGGGCTGTGAGGTGGAGGCCACAGTGGACGAAGTGGTTACAGACACATGGCTGGTGAGAGAACCAAAATGTTGGGAAATACGTGTGATTTATAATATGTTGTACAATGTAGTATTGTTCAGCATGCAGTTCTATTGACTCATATTCATCTTTTGACCTTAAATCAAAATGGCATCAGTGTATAGCAAAAATAAATAAGCAAGCAAAAAAAAAGAAGGCATTGCTGTTACAATAATTCTGGTGGCGACTATACGGTTGATATATGCTGTGATCTCATGTTTGCTAGATATTTTGAACTGTGCTGTGGTTTTTCTACATTTTCAGGCCATGTGTGTGGAGCAGCAGTGCGTTCTCCCAGTGTCATCTCATCCACTTTTCACCCCCGTTGTGGTGAAGGAGGGCTGCTCTCCTCTTACAGACTGTGTGTTGTCCGTTAGCCAGTTTACTGGCGCGGAGAGAGAGTCGCTCATTCAGCTTGCTAGACATCTGGGAGCAAGGTGAGAAGTCACTCGCACACTGTGCAGACACAGACAATACACATGTCTACTGCTGCCCTTAATGACTCAGCCTCCATATTTATTAAAATATAATAAATAGTAACTGAATATTTTTTTCATTTGTACCACAGCACTATTGAAGTGAAATCTGAATTAATGTGTTGATTTATTCTCCATAACTACAGCGTTGATCTTAGTGACTATAGTAATTCGCTTTTATTATGGCGTGGCTAATTTGAGTGTGAGAATAATTCACAGAACCACGCTTTTACTTTTTACATGTGATATCATTCAGTGGATTTAGGTCGTCAGCTGACTTTTTATTTAACATTATTTTGCCACATAACATTGCTGAGCCTAGCGCTTTAATGCTTCAGACCTGAAGAACCAGAGGAAATCAGAGTTTCTGTGATCCATAGTGCACATGATTTTACATAATGATAACCTCTGTGGATCTGTCCAAAAAGGAATAAAAAAAACAGCCTTCCTTGCTCTTTGTCAAAAAAAATGCAAGAGTAATTGCAATATTATTAAAAGAATATGAACAGAAGTCTGATTACTACTGGGAGGATATTCCAGAGTCATAAAAGACCAAGAAGAATTTGTTCAACTCAAGAAGCATGTTGGGAGTTAACCTGGCCAGGTGTAACACTGGTGAGAGCTCATGGTCTTGACAGTAACGCTCCAGAGGTTATTAAGATTATAATTTTTTTTCCTGTGTGGGAGGCGTAACAGTAACTCTTCATTTCACGTAAGCTCTGTAGCATTCCTATCTTATTTTATTCCTGATCTAACTTAACGAGGCATAAAAAGTCCAGTTTTAGAAGCCTAGTACATTTTGCCTTTTTATATTTTTCATGTTGTGTGTGTACTGTTCTACAAGTCCTCTTCTCGTACTCCCTCTGCCTCTCTGCAGTGTCCAGGACTATTTTGTGCGCACTGCTAATCAAAGGAAAGGCATGTTGGCTAGCACTCACCTTGTCCTGCAGACACCTGAGGGCACCAAGTACCAAGCAGCAAAGAAGTGGGGACTGCCTGCCGTAACCATACGCTGGATTCTTGAGTCCGCCAGAACGGGCAAGCGTGCTGAGGAGGCGCGCTATCTGGTGGATCTGCCGCCATCTCCTGGTCAGAAGGCAAAACTCAGAACTACCAGCGGTAGCGGTGTAATAACTAAATGAAAACAGGGCAGATGTATCAAGCATGTTTAGTAAATCATTCTCAGGAACCCGTGGTTGTTTGTTTAGTTTTTATTATTATTATTTTTTCAATTTTGTATAAAGGCCTGTTTAAATTCGAATGTATTCTATTTTTGTGTAAGGATTGCACAAAGAGCTTCATCAGTAATAAATGAGGATCATGGATGATGATGATGATGATGATAATAATAATAATAATAATAATAATGTTATTGATGAAGCTCTTTGTGCGATCCTTACAAAACTGCAATACATATGAATTTGCACATTTGTTTGTTTGTTTATTATTTGCCCTTGATTTAATCTATTCTTGACTAGATGTGGCCGCGATTTCATTTGTGTAGAATTTAATTGCATACTTTTAAGGATATTTTTTTAAATATACAGCGCCATCTGGAATGAACAAATAATTCATTTAAATCAAGTAATGAAAGTGTGAGATTGTGTTTATGTTGTAGATTTCAACTGCACACTCACTAGCTCATATTTAAAAAATGAACAGTGTCATCTGTTTAATTTTTATATGAACTAATGTTTTTTTTTAATTATATAAGCGTGTTTTCCATTAAAATTTCAAATTGGCATATATTTTCTTCCTGTGGGCCGATTGCGATGTACAAAGCCTTATAAGGTATACAAATGCAAAAAAAAACCCCATCAAAATTTGTTCAGTAGTTTTTACATGATGCGTGCACAAACGGACAGACAGACAAAAATATATCTTGATGTGTTCTATTACTCATCTTACACACCCCTTCCCCCAAATATTTTTTTGCAAATATCTTCCATGTACTGATACGCCAATGTTGCAGTTTAATTATATGTATAGAATAGAAGATTACTGTTGTATATTGCTCAGAATGCACCCTTAATGTCTCACAACCCGTACTTGCTTCTTTCCCCCCCTAGAGCACAGTGAGGACAGTTTCATTGGAGCGTCTCAGAAAGCTGCAGGCCTTTCTGTGCCTGTTCGTCTCTCTCCAGAGATCCCTCTGCTAGGTCCACAGAGCAGCGACGCTGTAACACCTCTGGACACGGGCCGTCTGCAGAGCCGCAGTGTCCACTCCGTCCTTCGCAGAATGAAGAACGGTGAGGAGGGAAAGCAGGATGTCACAACCCCAGCTCAAGAAGAAGGCAGAGGGAGCTTGCAGAAAGAGCTTCAGCTTGACACGCCGTCTCGCTTTCTCAGTAGAGACAGGCTGTTCGGACCTTCCTTTAATGTTAAGGTAAGTAATAATCTCACGTCAACAGTTATGATAGGATACTTTATCAGTCACTTTACCTACAATGTGTTTTGTTTACAGGAAGTGTTCGACCATTTAAAAACACCAGGTAATAAGCCTCATCAGGGTGAGGGGGCGGAGACTCCCCTAAGTGAGGTGATCGAAAGGAATTTAAAAGCAGCGGTCGCCAATAGCAACCGCAGTCATGCCATGAGCCTTGCCGCCCTGACTGCGAGTCCTCAACTGGCCAAAGAGCCAGAACTAAAAATACACGAACAGGTATATATAACCCTCCAGTCCAGTCATCTGTGTGCTAAGACGTCTGTTTCATTTAATATGCCTACACTAAAGGGTACTTCCCTCATCACTGCTAGGAGACAAACTGAAAAACCTTGAATCTTTTAAGTTCTTTTGTTTTGTAATGCACAGGTTTTTTTTGGCTGCAAATATTTACAGTTTAAAAATCCTGGCTTGCTGTGTCTGTCATGCTCTGGCGTCATTAGATATAGCGCAGATTTATGGCAGGAAAAACTGTAGATTTGTATGTTGATTACTTATTACTAATAGCTCTACAAAGTGCTGGAGGGTGTATGAATGCTTACAAAGAGACTTGGAACAACCAATTATCTGATTCTTAATAACAGTTCTGGCACTTTGATGTCACGTGATACTGGGCTCTAATGAAGCAATTCATAGTACACTGTAGCTGCTACCCTAGCCTGCCATACCCAATTGTAGTATGATTTTAGGTGCTACTGTAGCTCACTACTAGCATAATTACGCCATAGGTCTCTGTGCACTTTCTATAGTCTCTTACCTGGCTTGCCTGTGAATGATTACGGAAGGCCATGGATAACCGTGAAAGGCCTGTGGAAACATACGATGGACCTACTGTACAGTCCTGTGTGTCATCATAAGTCATAGCTCAGCTAAATTTTTTTTCTTCTGTTTGCTACCCAGGACTCATCGCACCACTTGTGAATATTGAACCTGGGCATTACACTGTGTCATGTACTAAGAAATCTGACCGTAAGCCAGATTCAAAATTAACCAATGCTTGTCTTTGTGTGGCTGTGTGCTTCATAGGTAGAGGAAAAAACTTCAGCTCCTCTTACTGGAGTGGTGGTTTGTGTGAGTAAGAAACTCAGTAAAAAACAGAGTGAGCTAAATGCAACGGCTGCGTCCTTAGGAGCAGATTTCAGGTATGTATCAAACACCCCCCCCCCAACACACAAGTCCTTATAATTTTCTTTATTAATTGAAATAAACAACAAACAACAAAAAAATGTGTGTGTGTAGGTGGTCTTGTGATGATTCGGTCACCCATTATATCTACCAAGGCAAAGTTGGAGACAACACTAAAGAGTACAGGGCAGTGAAGGAAAGAGGGCTGCACATTGTGTCCCAGCACTGGCTGCAGGCGGTGTGTACCCATGTCATATATGAGTTCTTCTGAAACTGCTTTTATGCTACTTTCACATTACCAGTCTGAATGACTCAATTCCATTTTTTTACCCAATGTGACACAGATCTGTTTTTTCTTGATGGCAGTCTGAACCCACAAATCTGATGTTTTTCAACTTTGAACTTTCATATGTGGTCCTATGCATATGCACAATATGTAGTCATGTGACTTTTTGCGTCCGTGCATGCGTCGGGTGATGACGTCTGTCAGCACCAGCAGCGTGGGGATTTCATAGTGCCGTTAGCAATAGCTGATAAAACAGATAAAGTGAGGCGTTTGGTTTTGTTCCTTCTTTTGGATCTCAACAAATACAGTTGACTAACTGCTTGCCAAATTCCAGAGCAAACCTGTTTTCGCTAAAATTATACATTGTTACATCACACACACTGTTTGAAATGAATGAGTGTTCACAAATTGTGAATTATCATGACATGCAAATCCAATCTGACAAAAAAATAAATAAAAAATCGGAATTGAGCAATGTGGCGTGTAATGTAAACAGGAAGCCTTACTCTTCCCTTACACATTCTGTTTGTATACATGTCCCTTCAGTGTGCAGAAGAGCAGAAACGAGTGTCTGAGACACTCTACCCTTTCACCTTTAACCCCAAAATGAGTTTGATGTTGAGCCAGGGGACGGACAGCACCCAGAAATCTCCTCCCCCGACCACACCCCGCACCAAACCCAGAATCTTTAATCAAAACGATGACACACAAGTACGTCTCCCTGCATCTCTTTACATTCTTTTTCATATTTTTTTCCAGACCCTGTGTATTATGTTTAGCAAGGTTAGTAATTTAAAAAGGTTTATAACGTTGGTGTTTGTTTATCCTTTGAAGACAGGGCCTGTGGACATCACAGCAGAGATTTCTACTCCTCAGAATAAACCTGCAGAGAGAGAGCAGAAGCAACTGACCAGCAGTGAAAGAAAAGGTTCTCACTTCATTATAAAACAAGGAAATTGCTTTAAAAAATATATATTTCTTTTTGTTTTCATTGAATTTAATTACTGCTTTAAAAATAGCCACTTCTTTTACATTCCCTCGTGTATCTTAGACCTGACAGAGACACTGGAGATGAGAGAGAACTTGCAGAAGCAGCTACAGGAGATTATGTCCGCCACAAAGCTGACCAGTGGCCGGAGAGCCTCCTCTAGATTGGCGCGAGTGGGTTCAGGGGGGCTGGACTCCCCACACACTCCAGAGATTTTGGGGCGGATGGGTAGACGCAGCAGGACACTGGAGGCTTTACGGTATCCACAAACACACCTAATACTGCAAAACCCACATTGCAGTTTGATAGAGAACAAATAATTGTGGTTAGAAATGGTATAATGATGTGTAATCATAAGAATGTATTGGTGTTTTGCACAGATTAGCTTAAACTGTCACTGTTCAAAGAGCCAATGAAATGCAGTGTGGATATGGCAAAAATGTTTTTATAAAATGCATTACACAAGAAAAGATTTCAGTTCATCACAATCACTGCTGATTCAGTAACTTCGATTTAGTTCAGATTTTTAAAACGAACCTTTTTACAGTATACCACCATGAACAATGATATTACATAGTTAAACTGGCAGTGTCAGTCAGTCTGTTACCTTTTTTTTAAAAAAAAAAAAAAGATAAAATTCCCTCTCCAAATGGACTTTGAAACAGGCTTAGCTTTCTTGTCCTAAATATTTTGTTTTCATATAGTATTTGAAAGCAAAACTTTTGTTTTAATTTGCTTAATTTTTGTACTTTGATTTACTCTTTATGGGATGGAGAATTGGAATTAATCTACGCTTAATGATGTTTTTTTTTGTGAGTACGGTTTATAGCTTTCTTTTAATATTCCTTTAAATACTGGGCTGTTTAATGATGATTTGGAATTGAAGGAGTTCTCTATGAGAGTGTGGCTGTGTGTAAGACAATGAAGTTTCACTGTATTCTTAATTTTAATGTGTGTGTGTGTGTGTGTGTGTGTGTGTGTGTGTGTGTGTGTGTGTGTGTGTGTGTGTTTAGCATGTCCCGCCAGGCTGCAGTAGATGTGAACACAGAAGCGTCTCAGAGTGAGCAGATAGTGTGGGACGACCCCACGGCAAGAGAGGAGAGGGCGAAGCTGGCTGATAACCTGCAGTGGCCGGGCAGTCCGTCTCAACATTCAGAGCCTCTCGCCATCCTGCCTCCACCACCCAGTGATCAAAACGCCAGAGATTCCATGACCGACTCTGAACTTGTGGAGATGGGTAAGGGACAGAGGGTGTGCATGAAAAGTGCACGAGTGTGTTTTTGTTTTTTGTCTATGAATCCTTGGCATTAGGAAATAATCTCAACCATAACATCAGATATGAGAGGTTATGACTAAATTATATTGAATTGTGGAAACAGACTTGTTCACACATTTTGTCATTTTTATTGTAGCATTGGGTATTTCATCTCTTAGAGGTAAAACTTCTGCAAGTTGTAGTAGTCGCTCGATAGTTCAGGACTGGAATTTCATACAGTATACCTGAGCCTCCAATAACGAACTGCACGCCATATTAACGTAAACATATCTCCTGTTATACTGAACTTCCAGCCTCCTAACACGCAATATGACAACCGATAGCAGGGATTGATCTGATCTGTAATCACCCAAATGAGGATGTGTTCCCTATTGAGTCTGGTTCCTCTCAAGGTTACTACCTATTGCCATCTCTGAGAGTTTTTCCTTGCCACTGTCGCTGTCGCCCTTGGCTTACTCATCAGGGAAAATCTGATCATTTTGATTCATACACATTGACATTTCATACAAACTTCCATAATTATTATGATCGTGTAAAGCTGCTTTGCGACAGTGACAATTGTTTAAAGCGCTGTACAAATAAAATTGAATTTAATTATACCTTTGTTAATAACGTGTGTTAAGTTCTTTATCAAGTCACTAAAAAATGCTCTGTCTGCCTCAGCTGCCTGTGATGTAATAGACGAGCACATGAAACGGACAGTGACCCCACCAAGGGTCAGCACTGAACCTCAGGCTCCCAAAAGGCCTGAATCCCCGAGTACTGCTTTCCCCATCTCTAAGCCTTCAATGTTATCTGTGATACAGGTACACACTTACTGACACACCATCGTTTTATAAAAGGTTTTAATCTGGTTTGACATCTAGAGTGTCTGAAATTTACTTTAGATATTACATGTAACAAAAAGGTCAACTAATTCATTGACAACCTAATTAAATGAATTAAGCACATTGTTTATTAGTAAATATTGAACACAATTTTTCTACAGTATTTGAGAAATATTGCACAAGCAAGACTGTCGTTATACTAAATATCGGCACGGTTGAAATTTGCAGCAGGCATAATCTTTTCTGTTAAAGGTGCTTGGTGTGCCTTTCTCCTTTTCATCTTTAACTGATGAACTTTTATAGTTTAATGTGGAAAGTTAGCCATGCCTGCTGATGATGTGTCTAACACTAACACTCAACCAATCAAATTAATGGATCAGAAGTAACTTTTGTGCAAATACTTTTAAGATCCACTGAACTGCTACATTTGCTTTTCAGTCTGAGGAAGAGGAGGAGAAGGAGATCAAGGTGGCGAAAAAGGAGCCTCCACGCTTCCAGCTGTCTTCACTTAATCCACAGGAGCGCATTGATTACAGTCACTTAATTGAGGAGCTGGGTTAGTACATTCTGGAGAACCTTTAAACGCACTGTAATATTTCTATATACTGGTCGAATACATGAGCCACTTAATATGAGCCTCACAAGGGTGACAATATTAAGGTATTTTCTGTAGTTGTACATGTGATTTGCTCGTCATTTAAATTTCATAAGTTTTTTCTGATTTGTATTTTATTACAACCAAAACATGTTAATGATGTGCTCATTACACTAATATAACATCTTAAGATTTATTTTCTTCATTAACACACAATAAATGCTGAACATATGCATGTGCAGGTGGTGTCTTACTCGAAAAGCAGTGTTTTGACCCTAGCTGTACTCACATCATTGTGGGTTATCCTCTGAGGAATGAGAAATACCTGGCTGCCATGGCAGCTGGCAAATGGATCCTGCACCGCTCGTACCTGGAGGCCTGCCGCGCCGAGGGATATTTCATACCCGTGAGTGCTCTTCAAGCTACAAAAGCATGCACACGCACACTGTGTTCTCGTCAACATTCGATTAAACCAGCACGCACTGAAACTAATGCAGTACTGGATTTTTTTTTTTTTTTTTTTTTTGCATTAAAGCTTATTCTTAATACCTCTGTAAAATCTCTTAACGAGCTTGCAAACTCAGCTTGGCTGCTTTGAACCCATTTCATAACCTATGCAAATTATTAGATAATGACCTGGCACCTGAAAAACATGTTGAATTGGCCAGTGTTGATTTTAAGAAAAAATGTATAAAGACCTGCATATATAGTCTGTGGTTTATAATTACACATTTAGACCGTATGGCAGATGTTTTGTATGATTATTATTAAGAATAATTGTTTTGTCCATCTTTTAGGAGGAGGATTATGAATGGGGCAGCCACTGCATTCTGGATGCTCTTCCCTCCATTAACTCACAGCAGAAGAGACTGGCACTAGCAGCATTGCGCTGGAGGAAATCGTTACACGGTCGCACAAATAAAGAGGTACAAACCTTACACTTCCTCCTTCTGAGGTTTCTTTCATATGCTTCAGATCTCCTTCATTTTCATTATATTCTTCACTTCCTTCTTTAGGGTGCATTTGGTGGCTGGACAGTGATGTTGAACATAGACCAGGCCAGAGACTCAGGATTCAGAAGATTGCTGCAGTCTGGAGGAGCAAGGGTGTGTGTTTATTTAATGTTCCTAATTTATTTCATGCTTGATTTCTTCACACGTGTGCCCTATTGAAACACCATAGTGAAATTTTCTTTTTTAACAATATTTTCTTTGATTTTTTGTAACTTGTATTTATAAACCCCTTACACACCCTATCCCTAACTCCAAACCACCCTTACATGTCTAAGAAATGCTAGACAGCAGACATTAAAAAAGAAAAGGAAATACAAACTGGAAGTCTGGGTTTGTGTGCAAAAAAGTTGGAACGTGTAGAGACTAATAGACATTTTAGCCAACCGAACATAACTCTTAATAGGTTATTATTTCATATTGAAATAATGCTATAACTTGTGATCGAGCTACATGAGAAAGATTAAGGATCTGTTTGGGAAAAGTATATTTTCAAAAACATAATTTAGTGGAAAATGTTTAAAAAATTTTTACCAGGTTTTTCCATTTTCAACAGAATTCCATAGATTTTATATCCAGGTGCAAACATTACATGTAGACATGAACTAAATTCATTATTCATACATTTAGAGTGTATTATACTAGTTCTCCGGTTATTGCTCTAACAGCTTTCTCTTAGGATCGTGACATTTCTTGTCACCTGCCTATGCAGCACTGAACCACTATCTGTTAGCACTATTTACATTTTAGCTATTTCATTTGTCAAAAATTTTTTAAAAATTGTGTTGGATCAGTACGTCAGCTTTATTTCCTCATATTTTTATGTAGATATTTATTCTTACATATTTTGGAACGTAGCAAAAATGTCTAGTTTGAACCAAGGGTTTCTCCTGTGAAGAGTGCATTTGTTGTTCAAAAGGGTAAACCAAGACAAAGAGAGAGATGTGTATAGGAGAAAAAGAAAAACGCTGAGAAAAGAGGGAAAAGCTCTTTTGGAGCACTTACTAATTATCTTTACTGATGATGTAGTCCAGATAGTAGCTGCAGAATGAATCCAGTAATCTACATAAACATTGTGTCTTAGTATGCATTTCATGCCCCAAAGTCTGAAGGTAGAAACCCCAAAACAAATAATGAATAAAAGAAGCTGCAGTACAACCCTTGAACATCACAAAAGATCAGTGCAGTTAGTTGTTGTCAGTGAGTTGCCAAGGTTACTCCTAGCAATGCATGTACCGTACTGTGCAAAAGTCTTGAGCCACCCCTCATTTCTTCATATTAAATTCACTTGATGAAATTTAAGGAATGGTGGCAAAGTGCTTAAAGAAACAGTTAAAAAATTGATTGTTTATGTAATAACCGTGACAGGAACCTCATTTTATCTGTTCCAACCACTCAGCATTCACTATCACACATATACTAAGCACCGGCCTGATCATCTGTCTCCATCTGTGCCTGTTTATCACTGTTCATGCCTTAAGTAAGAATGTTTTTTTATTTTTTTTATGTTTGAATGATTCATATGTCACTGTTGTGCTTGAGAAACAGAAAGCATTCCTCTTAAACCACTCAGGTACAGGCACTGGACCGAAAGGTAGAGCCAAACAGTCGTTCAGGAGCTGTTCATCAAGACTACATTAAAAATACAAGAAAGTGCGACTCTTTGAAAGCAAAATATGAATTCATAGGGGGGGGGGGAGGGGGGGAGTTTAAGACTTTCTTCCTCTGAAGACACAGTACTGTACAGCAAAATTGTGGTATTTGTTTACATTTTTAAAGGCTATCTGTAATATATTGAGTAGTAGTTTTCTTGAAGTTGAGTTTGCTTGCTTTCAAATGTTGTTTCCAGTTAATGCATTCAAAAAGTTTCACTCCACCCATGTGCAGGTATTGCCAAGCCCATCTGCCTCTCTGTATAAGGAGACCACTCATCTCTTTGTAGACTTCAGCCGGCTCGGACCAAATGACGTGAAGGTGGATGTGACTGAAGCCATGTCCTATGGTGTTAAATGCCTCAGGCCTGAGTACATAGCTGATTACCTCATGCAGGTCAGAAAATACAGTTTTCTGCAAGTTATCTTAAGCATCATTTCACCATATTTAATTTTTCTAACCCTGATAAGCTTTAACATCAAAACACGTATTGTCTGATTCTTGCAAACAAGAGAATTGACAATAGATTTATTAAAGCGTGACATAAGTACAGTAAAAGCATCTAAAAACAAACTAAGTAATTTGATAATTTTTTAATCCTTTCATAATATAAAATATTAGATAAATGTAACCATATTAAAGACATTTTTATTAAGCATTCATATTAAAGATATTTTTGCACTGCACCCACCTCTATGACCTCACACTAACTACAGTCTTCCAGGTTATACTTCATTGTTCTGTCCAAAAAAATGCCCTAATTTCTTCCTGTGTTGTTGCTTAGCAACTAAATCTAGCAACCATGGAACAAACTATGTTGCATGGTGGAAGAATTGTTTCTTGTAAATATAATTAGTGATGAATAAAATGATGTAATATTGGATTTTCCCTTTTTTTTTTTTGTTGTTGTCAAAAGCAATAAGTCATCTGGCAGCAGGTGTTAGAGATTTTCGTCAATGATGTGGTGATTTGTCTTATGATGATGAAAGAACTCTTTTAGACACAGTAGTTATTGCAATGCATGTGACTTATCCCTTTATAAAGAATCTATGGAAAACATTCATCATTGCTTTTTATTATTTTTTTTTTTCTCCTCCATTCAGGACCCCTCACCACCAATGGATGCATATTATCTTCCGGGTGCAGCGGCGAATGGGCTTCCCGAGAACTCGTATCAAGGCCAGAACACTCCCTCACGCAAGCGCAAGGCCTCAGGGGACACATCGGCCGTGAAGAAGACCAGAGTTAGGTGAAATCAGTTTTAGCCGAGAGACAAGTCAGTTTAATGTGAATTATAACTTTTACCCTACTTATATACTTGTTTTGTTTAATGAGAATAAATGCACTTCTACTAAAAACAGTGTCTATGAATGTCTACTACATTATCATTGGCCTGGAGTCATCAGAGTTGTACAGAATCAAGCGCAAATTTAAATGGACGAAAAGGCATTAAAAAAAGAAAAGCTTCTGATTTGTTAAACCAAGCCGTGATTTGAGCGCAGCTGATATTTTAGCTCTATGGAAACAAGTTTGCACAAGCCTGTTTGTCAAATGCCTTCTATACAATGTATCTTGATGTGACAGTAAGGGAATAAAAAAGCAAAGCGCTCTGTGGACTAACATGTACCAGAGTCCAAGGAAGGAAATCAACTGAGAAGATGGAGTTTCTCGTATTGGTCCAAATAAAGACATTCCTTTCTGAACAGTTTCAACAGAGATAAGGATGTGGCTACTCCTCCACTTTCAGTGGTCACATTTGTATAAAGACACAGCACAGGAAATATTTTGACAGTTGCAAAAATGTATTTCATTATTACTGGAATGAACACACACTCAGAACTGTCAGTACCCTAACCCAAATACTTTCTTTCTATGATGAACTTTGAGAAGGAGCCTACGTATATTAAAGGCCTCTCTTTGACTCATTAGTGTTTCTTATGCATCATGTAACCCTTATGTGCTTGAATGATGGGGAAACAAGGAATTTATTAAAGATGGGGAATGATTCAATTATATATTGTGATTTTTCTGCATGGTAATTTGTGTATTAGAACACTAAATTCAAAATATTTTTTATAAGTAGTTTAAATTTATACATGTTTGGATTTGTCAGACAAACAAGTCAGACCAACTCTCCTCCCTGAATTAAAGTCAGATGATGTTGCAGAACTCACGATGGCTTTGATTTATCCAAATGAAATAAATAAATGCTTGTTTCGCACTTGTTCTGAATTGAGTCTGTGACTATGATGGATTGTTAGCCTCAGGAAAAGCATCGTCTTCACAGGTTTTTCAAACAGATTTCATCTGAACAATAGAACACTTTAATCTACATCAAAATAGAAAATAATAGGTTTAGCACCACTTCTGTCTGTAAATTTTCACACTTCACCTCAAACAGATTAGTAGCCAGAGCTTCATCTTGCTAATAATTGCTACCTTGCTCAACACAACTGTGCTTGTATCGTAGAGTGCTGTGTGTCTGCTGTAGCTCAACTTGTTGGCATCATATACAAGGGGTGTTCAAATCAAAGCGGCACTTACTGTATGATGAAGGTGCAAAAATCGAATGATATTTACAGGAGAATTCAAGCACGTTACAGTGATGAGGCTCTTTAAAGAAAGAGTGATGATCCCGTCTGAGGCCACTGCGAGCATTCTCAAGCACATTCAGCAAGTGGAACACCTGAATATCGACGAATGACTTGTGGAAGAGACGTATTTGTCTGTGGGAACTGTACACGCAATCATTCACAAACACCATTTGCACCAGCAACTCAGCTGGGAATTATTATCAAATCCCCCGCACAGCCTGACCTTGTTTCAAGCCATTTTCAACATGTTTGGCCATTAAAGGAGTTCCTGGGAGGCCAGTGTTTCAGACATGAAGCAGGCTGTCTGATTATGGTTCTGACATACTGAGAAAACTTTCTACCTTGTTGGTATTGTTATTCTGCATAAATCAAAAGTCCTGGTTTGACTTCTTGTTCCTTGTGCGTGGCATTCAAATGTAATGTGTTTCAGGATGGAGTGTTCATTCAAGTTGAATAGATTAACATGACTGCTGGATAATGCTTGTATTATCAGTGTTGTCCAGAAGAGGGAGCCCTTATGGATGCAGTGAAGAAGGGTGATTTTCAAGACTGTTTAAATTTAAGACAAATTTAAATGCATGAATAATATGAAACTCCTGTGATTAACCACATATACTTACAAAGAGTTACACTATTTGATCAGTATAAACACTAAAATTCAGTAAAGATGACATTCGTTGCCAAATTCCTTTTAAATAATAGACGTAAATCAATGGGCTGGGTTAAAGCCTGCCCTGTTACTTGGCTTGTGGCGAAATTAATTGAATTCGTTCAAGGTGATAATCAGCAGGCTGGTTCAACCCCTGCTGTTATGTTTCATTTACTAAATACATTAACCTTTGAAACTGCACGTTTACCTGGAATACTAGGACATGCTGAGCTTATACTGCACATGCATATAATAAGATGAATGTTGATGTAATTTTGTGCTCAGTTTAAAGATGTCAAGTCTGGCAACTATGATGCATTTTCATTTGTGACACATTAGATCAAACCATGTGGTGTTTTTTTGATGTAATTCCAGGGAACACTGGGTGCAGTGTGGGAATGCACCCTGTATAGGGTGCCAATCCATTACAGGGCGCCATGCTTATACATTTACACACTCACTCACACCTACTGCTGTTCCACACAATTAAATGTATTTGGGAGGTAGAATGAAACTAGAGAACTCAAAGGAAGTGGAAGAGCTTGCAAAACGCCTTGCAGAGAGTCACCCGATTAAAACTACAAGTAAATATCATCTTGCCCATTGTGTATTTCATGATGATGAAATAGTATAATGATCATTGTCCTGCTTCCGCCACTAGATTGTGAAGAAATTACATATGCTTTGGAAGAGTCTGTCAATCTGTCAGTGTTTACTACCTTGTAAGTTAGAAACCTACATGAATGAATGAAGTTAATGAATTAAATACAAATTATGTCCCATAGATTAGATTTTTAAAAAAAGGCCTAAAATGTATGGAATCAAAGAACCCTAGAGGAACATACATGAATGTAGTGAACTTGGTCTCAGATCTCTGGCAAAGCTCACAAATCTCAAATGATTACACAGCCTGCTATACCTTCTTTCCCATAATGTCTACCTGAGATAATAATTTCTCCAAGTTCAAGATACTTTTATATTCCTACCTAGAATGCAGCCATATATCTTATTCAATGAAAATTAATGAAAGACTTGGATTTAAGTCTATTATCACAATAAATCACTTCCTTTCCTCCTTAAACTAATGTTTCTTTAAAAGAGTTCGGACCTTTTATGATGCTCCCCAAAGCTACGTACAGCTAGGTCAGTGACCTGCCAGCTGGCAGTTTTCCACATAGTGCTTGAAAACCCTCACTCTGCACAGGGCTGGCTTGGCACAAGGGCAGACAGATGAATTGGCTGCAAAACCAATTTCTTTGGAAATAATGCTGAGTCCTGCCTCAGCGTGACATGCTTGAACTCTGGTCCCAGACACAAACAGTGCTCACTGAGCAATACTAGTTGAAGATAACCTACTTACAGTATATGGGCAGAGAATTGTTGGCACCTGACCATCACAAGCATGGTGTTTTATTATTTTTTTTTCAAAATTCTTGCCAATTTGGAAGCACACAAGTGTCTAGAATGTCTTTGTCTTCTGGATCTATTAGACTTCACTAGAGCAAAGGGGCCCGAACCTGTGTCAGCAAATCAGTCTCTCAGCACTAGTGATGGAAGGTTTGAATCATTTTAGTGACTCAGTTCTTTGAATCTCGTTCACCAAAATAAACAAATATTTTTTTTAGTCATTTAGTTAATTTTGTTCTTTTGTTCAGAAATAAAATAAAATGGTACATTTTCAATAAACAGACACCCAACACGTTGACATACACAATTTTTGGCTATAGTTCCAGTAATTAAAATATTAGAATGCAGCTAAGGACATAATATAATAAACAGACTGAGTAGCTCACCTCTCATATCTCCTGGTCTGAGTCTTTCGTTCTTTTGAATCTATTGCACTGTATAGTGTCTATGGGAGTCACGTGACAAAAGAATGAACGATTTGGACCAAATGACTCAAAGGTAACTACTCACTATGGAGGTTTTGCAATGCTTTGCGCATGCGCGCCCAGAAGAAATCGAACAGAGTAACTCTCAGAGGCTACTCGTTCTTCTGAGTCACGTTAAAGACTCGATCAAAAAGAACAAATCGTTCATGAACGGCCCATCATTACTCAGCACAATTGAAGGTCCATACGGATATGTATCACCCAGGTTGAGGTGGAAGAAATTACGTGGCCTTCACAGAGTCCTGACCTCAACACCAATGGCATGAACCACAATTCTGTGTTCCAGGCCTTCTTGCCCAGCATCCGTGCCAGAAATCACTAAAGAAACCATTTCCCCAAATCTAACGGAAAGCCTTCCCAGAAGAAATGAAGCTTAGTTTAACTGAAAACAGGCACTTAATCTGGAAAATGCACATGTGGATATGACTGGTCAGGTATTCACAAATATTTTTGACTTCTTACTGCCATTTTTGACTAGTATATGCACTCCCAGTGGCAAAGTGTCATCCTGACCCTTGTATTGATAGCACACTGCCACGTTCACCTTAACATTAGATCGTAATAGACCTATTAAAAAATGCTTACTGTCTTCATGCTCAGTGTTTCACTCAGTACTAAGAAAACCTTCTAATTTCTTCTTTATAGCTTGAGCATACATAGTTAATAGAGTGACCCTGAGAGCTGCCATCATCCTCAGGGCCCAGATGCCTCATTTCAAGGTGCCATCTATTGTGACACAGTGTCCTGGATATTCTGGTCCACACAAGTCTTTTTGCTGGGAGGGGAAGGGTGCGCACTGGAGTGTCATCAACAGCAGAGGAAGAAGGATTTTTTTTATTTTTTTTTTTTTTTTACAACAGTAGATGTAGCAATAGTGTAGCAATCCATCCTGGATCAAAGCCCTTGTGTGCTGTTCGTCCACCACCCATTTTGGACAGTGAATTGTCTGAATCTTCAAACAGATTAACCTCTGCTCTTCTGTATGTCTTCCACAGCAGCTGACCTAGCTCCTTGCCAGTTTGCTAACCTCCAGGGACAAGACCAATGATATACCCAAAGGTCTGTCCACTTTTAGAGCTTATTGCTCAACCATAACATCCCTTATCAGTTTGTCTCCTCTTGGTGGTTAATATAAAACACAACTATGGTGTTGTCAGTATGTAAAAGGATGCCATAGTATTGCAGCACTAACCACATTTCAATTACACCGATATGCTCAGGTAAAGACTAGTGTTTTACATTATATCGGGTTCCTGTGGTCCTGTTACCTGGACAATAGATGGCTCAAGGATGCACTATGGGAAGACGTTTTTGACTCTGACACACTATAGGCAATTTGGGAACGCTGATTAGCATGTCATCGGACTGTCGGAGGAAACCGGAGTACCAGGAAGAAACCAACCATGCACGGGAAGAACATGCAAACTCCACGCACACAGACCTGGGAATGGAACCTTTGACCCTGGAGCCGCGGGGCCACGGTGTTAACCACTATGCCTTCATGCCATATCTAGAAGAATATAAAAGTAAAAAAGCAAAAAAAAAAAAAAAAATTGCAGGGTGGAAATGATGAATTTCTTTTCTTTCTTTCTTTCTTCTTCTTTTTTTGTTTGAAATAAATCATTGTGTAAGCAAAGACACATCATATAATCTTCAGAGTGTTAAACCTGTACACACACCCTGGTGGGATTCTGGATCATCTGTGCTTTGAGTGAATTTATTCTGATCGACCGAGTTTCTAATCTGAGTCAGGACCCATGCACAAGAAAAGAGAGAGAGAGAAGAGAGAGAGAGAAAAAACCTGCTGCTGCAGCATTAGGTGCTCATTAAAATTCTGAGCTCGTGCAACCCGAACATGCTCTCAGCGCCACCGGAGTGACCGACACCAGGCGCTTTATTAGCTCCGAATCACCGAGCAGCTGTTACACACTCAACCGGAGCTCTGTATCTCTCTCTCTTTCTCTTTTTTTTCTCCCACACTCTGGAATTATAGATAATATCTCCGGTGAACGTTTCGGAAGAGTGAGCGTGAATGCGCGGCGGCGCGCTCATGTGACGCGCGCGACTGGCTCGTGTAACGGCGGCGGCGGCGGCGCTGCTTTATGAATGCCCCTCCGCCGGTCAGAGAGGTAAGCGCAAAGAAATCCCCATAAAACGCTTCACGCGTTCGTGAGGTTAACGCTCAGACCTCCGATAGCGTGGAATCGGTTTAACGGGTTACGCAGAGCTCGTGACGCTGCGCTGCTGCTGGCGTCAGAGGTCCCGGAGGCATGGGGAATGTCATGTCAATGCAGACATGCTGCCATGGTTAATCTCTCTCTCGCATGCGCGCGCGCGCGCTCGCACGCACGCACGCACACAGCACATGTTGCGTTCTAGGCACTTGACGCAACATCAGCGAAGGAGGCGCACTCAAGCCGTTCCAACTTTTCTCCTCTCCTCTCCCATTCTCAGGATCTACAGCGGACCCGCATCATGCCACGGCGTCTCTCATCCATTTCCACAGCTTAGTATAAGGTAAGAAGGACAGATCTCACTGCTTTCATTCATATGTGTTTCTTAGAGGGCTATGTGCAAGCATGTCCATCTATATGATGGCAAAACATAATAATAATATTAATTAAAAAATTGCCACTGGCTGTATGTGCAGTACAATGACTAGTCTGGAAATTTCCACTGGAGCACAATCCATCCAAGTTACTAAGGTTTTACTGTAATGTTCTGTCTCAGACTTATTCTGTCATACTAAAGTGCAGGGATTCCCAACTCCACAGTCTGGTGATTCCTCTGCTTGTATGGAACACAACCAGTTCTATACTGCTAAACGATGGGGATTTTCCCCATCTCTCTTTTGGAATGAAATGAATTTTGATCCAAAATAAATGTAAAAGAAACGTGTTCTGTACGTTTGGTTAATGCATTGCCTGTTATTGTACAGTGTACTTGCTTACGACACTGGAATCCCTTTGGCGCATCCAGATCTCCTCGATATGATTAATCCACTCGTACCTGTAGTACAGTACAGTACGTATACTCCATATACAGTACAAGTAGACCACATTTGGAATAATTATGTCAGATTTAAAGTTGTGCATGCCTATATGTTTGCCAAGGGCTGTATGGTTAGCAGTGTCGTCTCATACCCCCACCAGGGTTGGTGGTTCAAATGTTACTTGAACTCTGGTCTGTATGTGCGAAGTTTGCGTGTTCTTCTCGTGCTTGGTTAGTTTCCTTCAGGTTCCTCTCACAGTTCAACACTAATTGCATTTACAAATTTCCTGTAGTGTATGATTAGGTGTGTGAGAGAGTGTGCTTTTGCCCTCTGTGACACTTAGTGTCTTCTGTGATGCATAGTTGCCTACTCTGTGGTTTGAAGCAAATAGTTAATGATTTTGTATTTTGATGTACACAAGGCTATATAATACGAATATAATTTTCAAAAGTAGGCTTATTTGTTAGGTATGATAAGTTTGTCACGGCATTTACTGTAAAAATGCAGTATTTTGGCTAAGTAATCCTCTGTAACGTTTTTCTTGATAGAGTTGTTACATTTTTAGTTGTTTGCTTATTGTATGGATATTTAACCAACTGACTGCTGGACACCGTGCATAGATGCATATTTAGTTACAGACTTTGGATTTGTGGTTATTTGTCTTTACAAACTGACAGACTGGCACAAATGAATAAAAACTCATAGTAAATAAAGCATAGACATTTTGTTTGTTCTGGATAATTATGATTGGATGCTGACGGTTGAATCCAGCTATCTATGAAATCGGTTCATTGATATTTAGTCCCAAACACTGGAGTGACTCTCTTAAATTGTGACGCCAGCTCTTTCATAAAAGGGCTCTCCATTGGTGATTCGAGTTTGTCCTCCTAATCACCCAGTAAAACAGTAAATGTTTAAAAGCACTGGGTAATTAAAAGTCTTGTTTTTAGAGACCATTGTGAACAGGAATGTCCTCCAATGCTCTTAGGGGAACAACCCCCTCACGGCCGCTTTGTTCTACAGGACAATTCCCTGCTGGTTTATCCAATAGGCATTTAGGAGAGGGGTGGGGGTTGGGGTCAAGTGGCAAGCCAATGACATATGTAGCTGACAACTTGTTCAGTGTCAGTGTCAGGCTTGAGCTTAAAAGCATGTGAAATCTGTTTGAGAGGTGAAGAAGGGCATCGGATGGATCCAAGGGCAAATGATGGCAAGACCTTCTCAAGATGGAAAAGGATGTTGTTGACCATGTTAGAGGAAATCAGGGTTTTTTCACACAGAACTCAGGTGGTGTATTTGGATGGGGCAAGTTAACTACTGTATTGGCAGATGTGTAATTATTAGTATTGTACGATTAATCACGTAAGAATGTTAAATGACAAGGACCTGTGCAGTTATTTAAGCACAAAACCCTGGAATTTATTATAGGTAATATTATGCATAGTCAGGAATTTATTGCGAGATCATCAAATTAAACGTTTTTTTTTTAAATTCTTTTGAGGTTATAAATAAATATTGACAAACATACTCTTAATAAGATTATTTATGCAATTATTTGTTAATGGTACATTTAGTAGTTAAATATCACAGTTTAAATCTCAGTATGTGTCACAATTATCACAATGTTTTTTTTTTTTTATCAAATCGTGCATTCATATTAAATATCTATATCCCATTAATATGCTGCAAAGATAATATACTGTATGGGGGTACCCCCCCTGTGCCCCCCTGGTTTGGGGAAATCCATTGTGAATCTACAGTCATACTAGAATTGTACAATTTGTGAAATTTTTTATTTAAAAAAAAAAAAAAAGAAATTATAGTTATTATAGAAATTATTGTCACAATAATTTCTATAATAACTATTTAGTCATTAACAATTTAGTCATTATTCTACTTTTGCATGGTTTCCCTGTCTTTATAAAAACTGAAATCATTAATTAGTTGAAGGCTAATAGATAAAAAATAACTAACTACTGGACGTACCTGAAGTGTTGACATTGACCTTTTCATCAACCCTACTATCTATCAAGCCTACTAACCTAGCTAAGCTTCCATAATTAACAAACAAACAATATATGAATTATATCAATGAACTAACCCTGGCACAGGACTGCCATTTTTAATGGCATAAGTTATTAGCCTGACAGAAATGTGCTATATAAGACTCTTAAAATTAGCACTTTACCTTATTAAGTGTCCTGCTTGTCTGGCCACAATCACACATTTTAGTCTCATTGCATATCTCCAGGTAACTGCAGAGTCCATTAACAATGTGTTCAGATGATCATTATAAATGTTTGAGTGACACACACACCTGATTTCTTATCCAGTGGTAGTGCATATGGTGGTGGCAGGTCTGTTGTCCATCACTACACAAAAATCTGGGTAACATCACTGCCAGGCAAAGCAGGAAATTTATCGGCTGTCCGATGTCCTAGCCTCTAACCCAATCTGGCATCATTTAAGGGTCGAGAGGTCATAAAAATCTGTAACTACTGTAGACTTCCTACTGAAGCGGTAACTACAGTCACATTAAGCAGGAAATATAAAAATGCCTTCTGCTTTTATCCAAAGGTTTTCCAACTGGAGAAGCGGGAATAAACATTAGGATACAATCGATGCGCATGTTGCATGCACGCATGGTCTCTGATTTCTGGCTTTCCTGGTTCAGAGTGTTCTAAGAAAATTATGCGGAATTATTTGTTTGGCATACTGTATCCTTGCTGGGCTGGACTGCTCCACCATACCTGAGGACATTAGACGGGAAAAAAAGCAGCAGTGTGAATTGAAAACAACATGTTTTTTCAGTTTCCGTGCAAAGTATTTGCTACTCGACAGTAACTGCCATTTCCAATTGCCTCGGAAGTAAGTTCCTTGAAGGTAGACAGTACAGCAGGTTGTAATTTTCAGTGATAGATAGCAACCTTTCTGTTTTCTTTAGGCCGTTTTGAGTGATCTAGTACAAGTTATGTGACTGGACTTGGAAACCTTCAGCAATTTTTCATCAATACACCTGAAAAGTTTGTCATATGAGAATTTCATGGCATCATATGAATTTATACACAGATTACTGAAAACTGTTTTTTTATTTATTTATTTATTTTAATTTTTTTTTTTGAGAAAAGTCCAGACAGAGCCACTGAGGAATCTCTTGTTGTAAGATTATTGTTGTCATTACTCAAACTGGCAACTCTGTGTGAATGCCTGGGAAATTCCCACTATTCAGTTAAACTATTGAACTTCTAAGTGGAGCGACGTCTTCAAATTTGTAACAGAAGTCTAGTGACTTCTACTACACAACTATAATTGACAGTCTGAAAAACATAATAGATATTCTTTTGCTTCCGCTAGAAGTGATCACACTAACTGGATACTGTGATTTATAATACAGCAGGTGTATTAAAGGATGGCGGCAGTGAAATCAACAATGCTGATGATGATCTCAGTAGAAAAAAGTGTATAGGCATTTTTGCAAGTTGGGGTTGTGGCTGATTACAGCTATTAGAATGGGATGGAGAGATGGATTAGGGACGATAAGAAGGGAGTGGGGGAAAGGGGGAAGCAGGAAGGAGGGAATAAGCAGACCGATGAAGCATGAACTGTGTACATGGGAGATTCCTGAAATTCCTCGGCTGTTGCCTCTCCATGCCGTCACTGCGTTTCTGTATGAATTATTCACACACATACCAATCCTCAGTCTTCACCACAATAGAAACTTTTGGATTAATTTTTTTCTTCCCATTTTTCTGGGTGTCCTCTTTGTGTTTATACAGGCTCAGGCCATCTAGATTAAATGAGGAGTACAGTAGCTTTAATTCACAAAGGAGGTATATCACAAGTGATTGTTGAATTATGGACGATGTATTGTTGTTAAGTACATGCATTGTAGTTTGGCAAGCTTGTGAAAAGCCTGTCAAGAAACATATGTTTGTTTGAAGAAGACTTTGAGTTATTGCTCTTATGTTTGAAAAGGATGGGGATGGGTTTTCCTCTTGGGATTGGTCTTGAAGATCAGTTCTGCCTGTTATGCTTTGCTGCGTACATTGGAGGCTCAAAAGATTTCCCTTTGCAGAATTTTTATTCCCTGTAAGGTTGTGCCAGCATCCTTGGACAATATCTTGTGTTGTTATAAAATCTGTACATACTGTAGTAGTACTGATGGATGGAAACTTCAGATACATAGGGGGGGTGAGGTTTATTCGAGGAATATCCACAGTTTTAAACTGTATGGGCCTCTAAAATGAGGCTAATAGGATTAGTGGGGCTGGGATAAGGGCTGAAGTAGATGAGGGAAGAGGCAGTGATTTCTTTCTAGCCCCTTCACCCACCTCTCATACAGTGAATTTAGGGGTCATGTGGTTTGAAAGAACACAGTCTACTTACTTAATTTACAGAAACAGTCTGGCTTGTTTCGAACTCCAGGATTACGACCCAGCTTCACAGCCTAAAGCTTAGATGACTACTAACGAACCATCATAGACATTTCTCAAGAAGTTGCCAGCCTCTGAGGTGAAAAGTGGCTTCTGCAACTGGCAAATGGATGTCATGAGCTTGATTTTCCTGTTTCCATGGCAATACCTCAGAGAGAAAATGTGACTCATCATGATTATTTGTTTAATACCTTCCACTGATTGCCGTGAACTTTCAACATAGTTATTTCTCCAAAAGAGGTACATTATTAGTTGTATCTACCTCATTGCCCCTGTGAGCTGATTCGGTTCTGCAGTGATTTCCAGGTGTTTAATAATACGAAATGAAAAACGCTGTTTTATATTTCATTTCATTTGCAGGAAACACTGAGTGCGTCTTATGTAACAGGAGTACAGACTATCCTCAGGGCTTGTATTCCCAAGACTACTGTTTCTACTGTAGAATTATTAACACTGTACCAGGCACCTTGATCTTCACCTTGATCTTACTCATTTCATTTCATTTCGTTTTCTAATTGACTATTCATTCAGAACGATTTCACATACAGATTTCTATATGAATTAATCATTTAAGAACAAGCGACATTATGACCCCTTGAATTTTAACCAGAATACCAGGAAAAGTCTTAATAATCTTAATAGTCCTGTAGCCTGTCTCAGGAGCACAAGGGCTGGATACACCCTGGACAGGGGGCCATTCCATCACAAGGCACATACACAATTTTGGAATGTCAGTTAGCCTAATCTGCATGTCTTTGTACAGTGGGAGGAAACCCACCAAACACAGGGAGAACATGCAAACTCCATGCACACAGAGACGGGCTGGGAACCCGGCCGGGAATCGAAACCTGGCTAGCTAATTTTGAGTGACAGAATAATTTTGAGTCACCTGTTGACCAGTCTTTGGTCAGGTGTAGCAGTGAAATAGGGAAGCCTGGAATGTACATCAGACCTTGATATGAGTTGTTGTGAGTTTTCCATATTTTTTTATGTTTTGTGATTTGAGTGTACGTATTAAAGCATGTAGCATTAGTAATAAAGAAAAAAAAAACTTTAACATTACCTCAGGATTAACTCTACAATCTCTGCTGGAATGTAAGAAGACACGGTTTTGATAGCATTCACAGAGTGTGAAAGATTTGGCTTTGACTGGGATGTTCGGCTTATCTCCCATGGAGATTTTACCTTGAGAGGTCTACAGACACCAGATACTGGCTTTATTGTGTGTCTAACCTTAGACTAACCCACTGGTTAATCTTATCCTGCATGACACTCTGTATATAATTTACTCACTTACTCACTCACTCACTTACTCACAATGCTTTAACCTGTATACAGGGTCGAGGGGGGCCTGGAGCCTATCCCAGGAGACTAGGCCACAAGGGCGGAGTACACACTGGACTGGGTGCAAAACCATCATAGAGCACCAACACATATACTCACTCACTCACTCACTCACTCACTCACTCACTCACTCACTCACTCACACAACATGGACAATTAAAAAAAAAAAAAATATATATATATATATATTAGCCTAATGCATATCTTTGGATTGTGGGAGCAAACTGGAGCACCTGGGGCAAACCCATCAGGCACGGGGAGAACATGCCATCTCCACGCAAACCTGAGGCGGGAATCAAACCCGTTTCCTTAAGGTGCAAGGTCACTAAGCCACCATGCCAACAGTGGTAGGAAAACTAAAATGAATAAAAACTGTACTCTACTGTAATTAGAGTTTTGCAGTTTTATGGACATTTGACAATTGCTAGTTATCAAGAAAGGTAGAACTTTTTCCTTATAGCTTACAATATAATAGCAGGTTCTTGAAAGTAAGCCATAAATAAGACCCTATAATAATTATTGTGGATCAAAATTAAAAACACCTTGTTTTCCGTAAGCACAAAATTTCTCCTACCGCCAAGCTAGCAAACACTCCAAGGACGAGCTAGGGGTTGAATCCAGTGTTTTAAAAGTATTACCTCTGCTTCCCTCTGTAAAGATACGCTACTCAAGGAGATTCATTGAAATGAAACAGGAAGGAAGGACTTCCTGCTGGAACCCGCTATTATGTACTGTATAGGTAAACCTCAAAAAGCAGCATATTCTACATCATAATATGACAGAGCGATCACTTTTGTGTTGCGCAACTCACCTAAAACTCAGCTAATGTTTTGATGACATTATCCATACCAGTAAGTAATACTTTACAATAATTTAAGGATAAAGCAGCAACTAACTGAAAATGAATGCATGAGTGAACAAAAGCCACTTCAGCTGTCTTTCTTTATTTTGTGCTTTATTACCAACTGGATCTGTCTATATCTGAACAGATCTGGTGCATGATATAAATATAAATATCAATATGACTGTGCTTTAATAATCAATAATAATCTTTTTTTTTTCTATAAGCAATGTCTGTGACTCCCATGTGACCCTGTATGGAAATTTGCTTACTTTGCTTGCTTATTCTGACTTAGAAAGCAGACTCAATGTGTGAAAGTGCAGGGCCTGATGTGGTATTTTTTGCCTTTGGTGCCACATGAATAATAAATCCATGGAGTCCCTGTTCATTCAAGGGCTTCTTTGATACTGCGTTTTTCCAAGTGTGTCATTTTTGGATGTAAGCCTTTGCTAAGTGTTCTCCCACTCAGCTTGTTCTAGAAGGCACCACCTTACAGTAGCTCTTGTCTTGAGCCAACGAGAAAACAGATGACTTGGCGTTTCTCTTTGGTTTGTGACTGTGTGAGACTGTAAATTGGCCAGCGTGATTGCAGCAATGGGCGTCTCTGCAGAGGAGAATCTATGCATACTGCAGGGTTGTTGTTTTTTTTTTTTTA